>JAMKCH010056214.1:0-14315 GCA_023653785.1 Ophioderma brevispina
AGGGGATTATTACAACAGCAGATTCCTTCTGTGTGGATGTGTGTTGTCTTTCTCTGTGGGTGTGTTGTGTGTGTTGGGAGTTCATTTTGTTAGGTTAACTTGATTTAACGACACTATCAGTGATTCACCCGAAAGAGTCAAAAATATTTGAAATTCGAGAGTAGCTTAAAAGTGAAGGAATAAGTGATTAGAAGCTTATAGTTATTTTTTCAAACTGAAAAAATTGCGAGGAAAAGGGGAGAAAACAGCAGTTTTTCAAAGATATGAATCTTCATTCAATTACATGTTGTAGTAATTTGCCGGTTAAGGGACAGTAATGGACTAAAAATTCTGATTTTGTCCTCTTTGGTCTTATAACTTGTTAGGATATGTTAGGATACCTATACTTGTTACAAAACGCAAAAAGCTGATTCTTTATGATTTTTGATTTCTGATTTTGTAAATCACTGATAGTGACTTATTTGACTAAAAAAGGTGAGGCTTTACAAGATCCCAATGTTCCCCCAAATTGGATGAAAACTTGGTATGTGGGTAGTAATGGATGCAAGTAATAGCATGCATCAGGAGCTGAGAAAAATGTAATTCCCAGGAAGTGAGTCACATGTCAACATAGATTCCCCACAATTTACTTCTTTATCTGAAAAGTCCAAACTTCCCTCCAAATCATCAAATCTGGGGAAGAAACTTATAATTCCCACTTTTTCTTCACCTGGCATGCATGTGTCATCCATATTACCACATATATAAATGAGCTCATTTGCACATTTTACTCTCTGCAAGTGGGATAACTTGGCAGGAGTATTTTTTACTAATATTTTGTGGTTCTCCTATAGTTGCAAATTGTCAACTGACACTGAATGATAGAACAGTGGATGGTCTACTGAGCATACAAGACAAGCTATCAAGTGCAAGCAAAAAACTGGCTAGTAGTAGTGCGCATGCCAGGAGAGTACTACAAGAAACGGCTAGACATGCAAGGAATGAGGTGCCAGTAAATTTATTGGTTATATACCAGATGAAACGCCATCTTAATTGACAGTGTTTTTTTTTTTGTATGTGAGTGCCAGAGTAAAAAAGCTGACGGACTTAGGAAAGTCATACATTGAATTGGAAATTCAGTTTTTTACGTTGGGCGATAAGTTATAACACCGGCCACACCATTTACGTGTCGTCTTGACACACAGCGCGGCCCATTGTGAATCTGGCAAAAACCTTGGCAAATTTCAATGGCGCTAGGGATGTTATAAACCACATAATATAGGCTGCTGAAGTGGAAACTCACGTATACACAGTTGTCAGATAGCGTGATTCAGATTTTTTGTTACATTACGGGTACACTGGGAGACTAGCGCAAAACACTTGGCCTATCGTAACGATTAACGCAACAAAATATTCCAACTAAATTGTTAGTTAGCTGACTAGTGAAATATAGATTTATTTTGGGAAAAAAGACGAAACAAAAAAAGTGAAAAATACGATCCATAAAAGCATTTTTCTTACCTTATCAGCTGGCTCATTATACGATTGCTTGCTTGTCAAAGTCATGCCAAACGCCAGGCTTACAAAACTAGCGAGCTAAGGGGTCTTTTTTGTCAGGAAACCATTTCTAACATCAGACAGACCATGATTCGTTGATTTCGCGATATCCAAAGTACCGGACCGAAACTGTTTTTTCATTCCTTGTTCAAGCTAATAGCAGAGCCTTTAACAGCGTTTGGCTGCAGAAGAGTCCATGACTAGAGCATGTATCAGAATAGCCGGCCAATTAGCGATGCGGGGATACGGAATAGGTGGCGCTGTGTACCAGCAGTAGAGATGCTATGGGAGCGTAAAATGGTGTGAGGCATGCTTCAATTTTGTGCATTTTTTTCCTCTGGAAGAGTAGTTTATCAGGCCCCAACATGCTTTTTCTTTTTTAGAATGTAGAATGTCAACTTTACCAAAAAAAAAGTAGAGAGTTTAATCATCTGAAATATTGTAAACTAATTCAAATTTCTGCCAATTTGTATTTTCTGTCTGTAAACGGTAGGAAATTTCAGCATAGTGGCATATGGGGCTGTGGGGAAAGCTTTTACTCTATACAAACCGCAAGGTTGGAATCGACCTAAAAATTTGTAACCATTTCATGATAATGATAAAAATTCCTGTAAAATAGTGTAAAAAGTCAGGTTTTTATGGTGTAAGCTTAGGATTTTGTTTAACATATAATATTATTGAGGTGTAAATGGTTTGCATTGTGAGATGAACTCAACACACCCTCTGCAGTACACCACACTTTGGAAATATGCTTTTGGTTTGTACAGAATTCAGCTCCGAAGCTAGAAGAAACAGAACCACCAGCTATAAATGGGAGAGCGTACAGCAATACCAAAAATGAACTGTCAGACAACGAACTGGAGGGAGGATGGAACTAGAAGGACAGAGATTCGGAATTCACAAGGGGTGAGTGTAACACTTCACTATAGGTTATAGCAGATGATTTTCTGGTTATTTGGGGAGCCATCTCAAAATCACGGACCTAAGGACTAGGCTTGTTTGACTCATGTCAGTGCATTTTTCATGCTGATTCTGAATTTGGTTAAGAAAATGCATACTTATGACATTTTGAGAATCGGGAAAAAAAATGAAAACAGTTGTCACTTTTTTGAATTTTGGATTTTGCTTGTGACGCACATATATAAAATTACAAACTTATGAGTTATATACAAAGTTTGTAAAAGGGAAAAAATTGAGGCAACTTGAAATCCTGGACTTAAGTACACTATCCGACAGAAAAACCTCCATCGGGAAAACATTATTTATCTGTTGTATTTCTGTAATACAGAGTTTTGAAGCAACGACAAGAATCGGAAGAGGGTGCTATGACCCAGGTCCAGCAGTTGCAAGGAGAAAAGCGCACTCTACAAGAGCAATGTGACTACCCTGCCGAGGGCGTATGCATCTAGAGGCTGAAAAGAGAGAGATTGAACGCAGCGCTGGGAGACTTGAAACGGACATACAGCATTGACGAAGACCCTTAGACAAGGTAGGATGGGAATGCAGGCATGAAACAGCAGTAGGCTGAAATCTTCTATATTACTCTATAGCAGGGAATCTTTGTAACATTGATTTTTTTTGTGCTTTTCACAGATAACTTTACGGCTGTGACTTTAAAGCTTGCAAAATTATACATTTTAAAAAAAAAAAAAAAAAAAAAAACAGTAAATTTAAAAAAACAATATAGTGATAAAATAAATCCCACCAAACAGCCATGAAAATTTATCAAAGCGAGTACTGTCACAGACATTGCGTGTTTTCTCTCCCCTTCAGCCTCCTAAGTGCATTTGATCGCTCCCCGCAGCTTTCCTTAAGTGATTACTTAGAAGAGTAATATGTAACTCCTCTTGGAAGATCTTTTTTGATTGCAAGTGGTAAATGTTATAATTTCTTCTCCCGAATACGCTCGTTAATATTACTTGGAGAGCTTTTAGGAAAGCACTACCTCTTTTTTAAAAGACAATTCAAAATTGTTTTTGTCCAAAATCAAATGAAACAACTAGCTGACCATTAAACCTCCCTCCAGACTGTGTAGGAAATCTCTCCAGCCGATCCCTGTAATGCATCATCATAAACAATCAATATTTTTCACATGATCTCATCATTTGTGTAGTCAAATTTATCAAGCATCCAGTGTAACCAACGAGCAACAGCATCCGTTTTTTTGGTTATATTTAACCATCATGTTTTATACCATCATGTGTTACCGCTATTCCAACAAAAAATTGTATATCTATGTTTTGCCAAAAAAGGCCCCACTCCTTGGTACATTAACAAAGCAATGACATGGTAGTTTCTTCTTGTTTACCAGTGTAATAGGATTGTCTTTTCAAACTCGTGAACAATTACCATAAAAGAGAGATGACTCTTCCAAAGTTCGAGGTGTGTCTTGGGCTTGACAAAAATGAGCAAAACTTTGTCAGATGTATAGAGTATTACGTGACTCTCCGCCATGTTGTTTCTGTCGTTATAAGGAGAGTTGTCCTTAGACACTATAACTCTATTTCACATTTTTTCCCATGGTTGAAAGAGGAAAATCAGAAGTGAGGAGACGGCCATGAGAGTTCCTCCGAGAGGCGCCCTCGACAACCATGGGGAGTCCTCGAACAGACAACAGTGGCTACAGAGACAAAGTGGCAAGCATTGCAAGCACACTGGCCGGACAGAACAACAACATGCACAGAGGTATGAAGGCTAGGCTAGCTGCTCAAGTTTTGCATGCTCTAACGTGATTTGAACTTAGGAACATTAAACAGCCCTGTGTGTAATGAGACAATAGATATAATTTCTACGCACTGTAATATTACATTTATGTGACGTACTGTACTGCATTTTACTATGTGTGTGAGTGTGTAAATGTGCATACTCTCTGGGTTCAACAAGTTGTTTGATTTTTTAACTTGGTGGATTGCTTGTCATATTTTTAAAGGCATTACAGTGATTTCAGAACAATTTTTGCATGTCTGTAAGGCCACGTAAAAAATAAAGACCATTGATTCGTCCCCGCCCGCTCCGATTTTTGGACAAAACCCTTCACCGATTTTTTTGTTATTATCAAAAAGAAGGCTAAAAAGGGGGAAAAACAAAGTCTAACAAAAAAAATAATCGTAGCACTATTGAATTCTCATACCTATTTTACAGAGTATCCTTCATTTTGTTGGCCAATTTCTTCAACCTCCTTGCATACTACTATTTCCACAACGCAAACGCAATCTTCAAATATATCATGGCGGCCATCTTAGACATGGCGGCCATCTTTGAAATAATAATAAAATAACAAATAATAAAGGCCCTCATTAACTTTTTTCAAAAGTCTGGACGATCAACTGTTTTATTTTTTTACTTGGCCTAACAAGTATAGCTATCCTAACATACCCTGCAAGCGATAAGACTAAAAGCAACATAAAAAAGACAAAATTGGATATTTTAGTCATTAGGATTCATATGGACACTTAATACAACACATAATTGAATGTTGATTCACATCTTTTAACACTGCTGTTTTCTTCTTTTTTGTCATTTTACATTTGAGAAAAAATAAGTTAAACAAATTCTACACACTTATCCTTCACTTAATTAGACCTACTCCTGCAAGTTTCAAATATTTTGACTCTTTGAAAGGATCACTGATAGTGCCTTTAAGCCATTAAATGATGGGAGATGGATGATGATTCTGTGATTACCTATCTCTTTAAGAATGAAAACAAAATTGTCAGACTTGGCCTTGTGTTAAGGGTCTTATATTACAAGTTTTGAAACTGCTTGAATTGCTTGACTTAAATCATCAGTAGATAACTATGAATACATGATGCACCAGATACACCTGAAGAGCAAATAAGTATAAAGTGCAATAGAAATGCTGTGTTGTGCTCTGAAGTACAAGAATTTTCTTTAATTGATTGCTTGGTGCAGGTTAATTGAATTGACAACAAGACACCGTCAGGAGACAGAGATGGAAACTGAGAGACTACGCACAGCACAGTTGCAAGCAGAGAGGACACTGGAGGCTAGAGAGACGAGCACACAGGCAAAGAGTGAAGGGACTAGAGGAGCAGGTTGTATGTAAGGCGCCGCGCGATTGACTTGCTAATGACAAGTATGGCATAACGTTAAACCTTGAACACAGCCAGATTCTTACATGTGGTGTCCACCCCCAGCTCCTTCGGCTGTTCAATGTGTACTCCATGGTAACCCCTTTGATACACTGTGTTATTGATGCAGGACCTACAGCTAAGGACTTGTGGCCCAGTACCAAAGTCACTAGGTGCATCAACCTTGTGCAGGAAAGGGCACACGTAAACGGAATTACTTTCAGCGCGGATAGACAAAAAGCCAAATTTTTGGCTATTAGGTGGTGAACCAAGTATAATTGCGCTGCAGGGCCACTGGACAGGTAACATGGAGGTCACAAGTAGGCCATTTCATCGCGTTCTTTGCGGAATGCTGAGTAATGTGACAATACATTGGCCCATTGAGTATGCCACCATTTGAAACATGTCCATTGTTTTTACTCTTTTCTGAAAGGTTTCCAGGCTCGTATTATGATTAATTGAGTAAGCAGTACCTACCAAAAACTGCTGTATAGATATCTATATATATATATTTTTTATAGAAAACAGTTAACATAAGTGACTAATGTCGGCAGTGTGCCATGGGGTAGGGGTACTCTGGGCTATTCCATAGGTACTTCAAAAACATACTCCAATTAAGAATCTGGCTGTGTCTGGTAATGAGATTTATACATTCCATTGACTGAATAGGATTATTAAGAATGGTTGTGATGAGGGGTATTTGGGGGAGCAAGCAGAACTCGGCACCAAAAGTGCAGGCATTAAAAATCAAAACGTTAAATTTTGTTCCTGTGTAACACGCCACTTCCATTTTTTAGAACCAGCAGAACTTCAGGTAGGTGGGAGGAAGAACGAACTGCTGATCCAACTATCAGATTTTGGGCTGAACTGCAAGGATATATTCATTGAATTTTTGCCATTTTTCCCGCCCTGTTACACAGCAGGATTCTTACAGTGTAACCCAGCCCGCATAAGGCTATTCCATGTGTACTCTTAGCTCTATCTAAAGGATTACCTTCATGATGCATATTGAAAGCGTACCTACAACTTAAGTACCGGTGCAAGTACACAATCCACTGGGTGCCATACGCTATGTACTTAGCAGACCTATACTATGTTTTCCTCTGTAGTTGCCGTTTGTGCCATGTAGCGACACCAGTTAGTGGGTACATCTGCAGCTAATTGGAAGTACCTTCCAGGTACTCCTATCAGCTGCCTAGTGGGCAGCACTTTGGCCCATTGAGGGAGCCAGTCATTTCATTGTTGTTACTCTTTTCTGAATCATTTCAGGCTTAGTAACTTCTGTTTGATGTTCAGCATCACCAAAAAAACCCTATGACATTTTGTGCAAAATTATATAACAAAAGTGACCAAATGTTAAATGAGGATAAGAGTACTAAATAATCAAAGCCCCATTTGCATGGGACTACCCACGCAGGTACTCCCGCATAGGGAGATTGTGGGTAAGGTCTGCGTGTGTAGGTGGATATTTACCCCCATTTTTTACCAGCCGGTGATATGTACCCATTGTGGGGGGGGTATTCTGAGGCTACTTAACAGGTACTTCAAAATGTACTCCTATGACGAAATTGGTTGTGTAGGTAAAGGCCTGTGATGGGGAGTAAAGTCAGATGGACTGCCATAGAGGGTTACTACATGTGAAAATCCAAACCCCTTTTATGAAAGACTTCAATTAAATTCCTGCTCACAGGGGAAGTATTGATTCAAGTGAAAATACCCATTAGGTATTAAATTGAAATTCCAAACTACCTTCGTTGGAAGATTAGGCTAGTCTGTATATCATATGCAATTAGCCTAAAACATTACACTGAACTGATTCCTTTACACCAATGTTACTGAAATATATGCATTTCACTTCTTAGAAGTGGAATGCCCAAAAACATATTTAGGCACCCAGCAAGATTAAACAAATGGTCGCGACCAGTGGACCCCAGGTCCCGCCCTGTCGACCATTGCTATTCCTCAATTCCGTTTTGGCAGCCTTATCAAACGGACGAGTGTTACCGCAGCTCTGTCATTAGCAGCCAAAATAACTGAGATTTTGATAATGGACTAGTTGTCGTCTCATATGGAATTACTCCACTACTATTTACAATAACTATCTGGATAGATTACTGGCCTAGATACTGGATTTATAGCGCTCAATCGGATGGAATATACGGAGACTTTTACACCTCGGAGAGCTGTATTATGTTTATCCTTTTTTTGCGCGCTGCGGTCATGTGATCTGTGTTAGCGGAAAATAAGGGAAACAAAGGCAGCCATGACGCACGGTGTTGCGTGCTTTGGTTGCTTTTGACTATGTGTGAGGTTGTTATGTTTATTTGTAGCGGGCTTGCTTGCTAACCATAATATGGTCTGGTGTGTGTGTATTATTTATTATATGCTGTTTGTTATACGTAATAAATATGTCAAAAACTGTGTTGAAAATGTCTTTCTTTAACGTTGGTGACACTCAGTTACCGAGTTGGTTTTTGTGTCCTGACGTTTGCTGCCGGTTGAGTACCTCACGGCTCGTTGTTATTTTCTGTACGGTTTTTTATTGCGCCCGCTATTCCATCTCGCAACTCACGCTCACCCCCGTTCATGGAGCATAGTGCGTCCGCTGCCCCGCATCCATTAATGAGTGGGATCCCCATCCTCTTTGTGTCGATCACAGCGCTATGTTCCCGCACCGACGGTGCGCCTCTTTACTGTAGTGGACTGTCGGATGTTCAAGGGGCAAAACATTGAGCATGGGTACGCCGCTCGTTGTGCGTACACGGGGAGGGGGGTGGTAGTCGGGGGCTCCGGTCCGGGGTTAATCCAAGGCAGCCGCTGATGCTCTGGGTGCTCCCAAAAGGTGGGTGTGGTAGCTTCGGCTACTTCGCGGCATTGCTGACGGGGCGGCTTGGGGCCGCCTACCTAGGCGCGCCACCGGCCGCTAGCGCCTGGTGTTCAAGCCCTAGGGGCTGCTCCGGTGCCGGCTAGCGCCGTCTGCTCTGCCAATCCCCCCAGGGGGATTGGCAGCTTGGCGGCTGTGAACGCTCCGGTAGTGGTGAGTGGTGAGGTGAGGCACAGAGTCGCCCGGGCTAATCATCGCCGTGTGGTCCGCACCTAGCGTGGTTACGGTCACGGTGTCTTCAGGCACTTCGACCGCGACCACGTTGGCCATTACTTCGGGGTATGTTTCGGCAAAAACCCTGGGGCTTGCTTCGGTTGTCCCTTTGTGGGACGCCACAGGTGTGGGATACGCTCACTGCAACCCGCGTCGTGGCGAAGCCTTGCTAGTCATGCAGTGCCTTCTCAGCTGGCAGACGCACGCCGCTCCGGGGGCCCTTCGGGGTTTGTCGTAGCGAGTGGTGAGTGGTGCTTCGCTGGGTTGGACCCCGCCAGATGGCCCAGCTTGACTAGGGTCGGCTCAGAGCCTCTTACGCGGGTTACGCCTGCTGCGGTAACTAGTGTGGCGTTCCGGCACCTGTTCCGCGGCGGCGTTCCCCGCATATGGTGGGTACCGGTGGGGGGGGGGGGGGGGGGAGGATAAGATGTGACCAAGAGGGAAGTAGGAAGAAGGAAACAAGAAAACGAGCCACCCCAGCCCAGCTCATGGGACGACCATACAATTGTTTTTTTGGTTTAGTGGAAAACATGCTGTAGTTTCCAGTGCAGGGACAGATAAGTTTCAACTGGTACACTCTAGAATTGAAAACAAGGGATGACTGAAGGTGAGGGCTTATGTGTCCCTTTATGGGGGAGTAGTACCAATTTGGAGGTCCACACCAACTCTCTCTTCTCACAGGCGGCAGGCAATCCAGATTGGATATAACCATTATTAGGCTGGAATAGCACTCATGAGTTGCTCTCCGGGCGAGCTGCAAATTCATATGAGTATATCTTATGATGACACAAGGACTTGTAATAAAACTGAATACCCCCCCCCCCCAAAAAAAAACAAAAAAAAAGCATGCACCACATGAGATTTAATTTGCCTCAAGTTCTACGTTTGAGTAAATGCAGCAAGAAAATAGAATTTAAACAGGATGTTCACCAATTGTAACAGGATTTGTAGTTTAACGACAAAAAAAATAACTGCAAAAAAACCCTCAATTGATATGCATAGTTGCGAAGTAATACACTGACGTTGTATGTGTGCGTAGGGTCTGTGAAAGGAGTGGGTGTTGGAGATCGGCGTACTGTGCACGCAGCAAGTGATCAATCAGATGAGAGGTAAGATGACACGGCAAAATACACAACAAACTGTTTTTATCTTGAGTCATTGTAGTTTGTTCATAACGTGTGTATAAGTGCAATCCCAATAGATTATGGTCAAACCGGTGTGCCTCCCAAAAATTCGAGTAATTACAGAGATTATGAATGTTAATGACAACCCTTTAGACTCTACTTGAAGCATAGTAGCCCTTAAAAGGCCATAGGCCCGGATCGCTAATAGCCTCGTCCCCAGAAGCTCCAGATATTACCGGAAGTGGTCACCACATTTTGGTATCAAGAAGAAAGCCTACTATTTTATTTAGAAGATCTCGCTCGACGATTCCAGTGCCGAACCCAGTGCGCAATGCGATGGTCTAAATTGTTGCGTGGGTGTTTTAGCTACAGGAACCTGTACAAAACGTCAACAAAAGGTACGAAACTATGACCAGTAGAAATCTAGTAATCATAAGTTACAACATAAGTGAATATGAGGCGGAGAAAGCCAAGCACACAGATAAAGCACCACCCCAAGTGGTGGAGAAAGGAAAATTTCCTCACGTCGTCCAAAAGACGATTGAACATGGTCGGGGACACGCGAGTAGATCAGCTGCACGGACCAAAAGACATGCGGCCAAGTGGCCGCCCCGCCGAATTCGGCAACCTGCCACTGGCGAAACAGACCGTAACCCGCAAGCGGACTCGAAAACAAAGGAAACAAAGCCAGCAACCAAAAGGGTAGTGACGACTACGTGGACGTCTAGCGAACTTAGAAAGAAAATAAACAGCATCCCAAGCACGAGCAGAAGGACCAATTCAGCATAATATTTTAGCTGTTATTAGAGTGGCTTCTTTACATTAAATGGGAGAATGAAGATCCGTAGTACTTGTCTAAGACTAGGGCAAACTTGCCGACAGAAAACATGTCAACAAGTGGACAAGCGGGGTTGGACATCCCATAAGTGTGATGATGGAGGGCACGTGCTCCAAAGAAGATGAAAATCTATGGAGGGAGATGATACCCCAAGATTGGTTGATGGTATTGGATGACAATGCTAGTGTCCAAGATACTAGTACCTCTAAACGCAGGCACAGTAGTAAAGAAGAGAAACAAGATTGATGATGTGGCTATGGAAGCATCAGATGAGGAGGTTGGACACTTGGCTTTGCTTCCCAAGTTTGCACCTTAGAAAGGTGAACACTGGACAAAATCAGAACTGACTCTTGCCAAAAAAAAAGACTTTCTTCACGCATATGTAGCATTAAAAACTAGATGATGGCAGGTATAGGATTTTAAGCGAAAGCTGCAGAGCAAGCCATAAGTGGCAGAGCAATTGCGAGCCTATGCAAACGTGCCCTATGGGTTAATGCCCAGATATGGAGCAACATCCAAATAAAACCAGATCGAGAGATTTAAAGCTTCCAAGAGTACAAAACCACTCGCGTGATAAGGCTTGATTTGCCTTGCAACGCGCAGCGACATAAAATGGATCAAAAATCTAGATAGAGGGATTTTTTGATGTGTTTGGGCTAATGTAACTTCGAGACTGAATTGCTGAGCCGAGGAAAACAATTAAACCGGACGTGAACCACCGTATATCACCTGTGTAGAACCACAGTGTATGCTAAGAACAAGAAAAGCGACAGACTCAGCAAGGAGAACATTATAGTCTGACTGTTTTTGGAAGGATCTGGGACGAAAGGTTTAAGGAGTTGCAGAGAAAGAAAGAAGCAAAGTAAGGTTGTCCTGAGGAAACCCCAAAGGGGTATATGAGGTTCAAACCTTACACAAGAGCAGTCCAAGACAGAGCTTCCAAGCAGCATGCCGCAGAAGCTGGATGGACCAACAAGGGCCCTTTTTTAGGCAAAAAACAGCAACCAAGAAAACAGTACAACTACAAACAAGGCAGAAAGAAAATGCAGCCAATGCCTGCAGCTCGGCCAAGAGAAAAAAAGAAAAACTATCAAGTATCAAAACCTGAAAAACAATGGGGCCCCCCAAAACCAAGAACAAGTAAGAGAATAAGACAACCAGAGCTGAAGAGGTGAGTAAAAATTCACAACCGATTACATAGGCCTACAAAATCTAAATATAGGCCTGTATGATTGCAACCAAAATAATAGAGCGGGAGTCTGAAGCTTTTTTTTTTCCTATAGAGGAATTGGGAAAACAAACATTAATTGAATAAATCAATATTACAAGCAATTTCGGGTTACAACCTTGAAATTGAAAATGGCCCGCCCGGAGCAGTTTAGACTACCTGCCCCCTACAAATTAAATAAAAATAGAAAATTAGCAGTTGATGCAGAGATGTTAAAATTACCAAAAACAAAGGGAGTGTCATTTCTGAATCGCAGAATGAAAAAGGCACAGGTGTGTGATCGAAACATCTTTACAAGAAAGAAAAAAAGAGTTGGTGTGGATATCGAATGATCGTGGACTTGTCCAAAAGTAACTGAAATATGTCTTGCGTACCATCATTTTAAAATGGAAACGTTGTGAATAAGGCAAATCGTTAATCACAGAAGATGCTATATTGCTTCGTTGATCTACAGCGATGCCTATATTCAGTTTGCCAATATCAGCAAATGATAGAAAATATCTGCAGTCATGGGAGACAATAAAGTTGTATCAATTTCATGTTCTACACCAAACGGGCTGAGGTCAGGCGAAGCCTCGGCTTTTACAAAAATTCTCAAAGCCCCCATTTGCCAAACTCCGGAGCATGGGTTATGTTTTAACCGTTTATATCGATTACAGCATGATTATTGGGCAATCGTTTCATGAAACAGCAGCAGCAGCAGTTCGGAAACACTGACGAATTTCTCGAGCAATTAGGCTTCATTATTCATCCTGAGAAGTCTGTAATTACTTCTACCCAGGAAACGAATACATGGGATTTATATTAATTCAAAGAAATGAAGAAGTTCGTACACAGCACAAAAAAACAGAAATAAAGCACAAAAATGTTCTGACCTGCTGAAGCGGGAAAAAAGCACTATTAAAAAAATGTAGCAACAGTCATCGGGAAGATAGTGGCTGCATTCCCAGCAGTGCAGTAAGGGGCCGTTTAAATTGACAGAGCACTAGAAAAAGACAAAATACAAGCCCTCAAAAGGAATCAAGGCCATTATGATAGATTCATGCAAATTACTTGGACTGCAAAAAGAGATTGGCAATGGGGATTGGATTGAAAATGGAGACATGGCACATACTCCTGTATAGTACAGGGGACAGCCTGATGTTCAAATAGAAAGGATGCTCAGGCCTAGGTGGGGTGCAACAATGTACACAAACATTGGGGCGTTGGAATGAAACCGAGGCGCTCAGTGGCAGCAAAACATGTGAAATCCAACTATTTAGAGGCTCATGGCTCCTTTTGCACTAAACCTTTTGCAACAAGTAAGAGGTGTTCATGTAAAACAAAATGGACAATACAACAGCTGTGCCTATATGAACACAGGGGGGCTCAAAATCCGAAGCATGTAATGAATTGGCTTTCATACAAAATTTGGGCCTGTGCATAGTACGATTATTTGGTATCTAGTTTCGCATCTCCCAGGTGTATAAATACAACCGCTGATAGAAAATCAAGAGTCTTTGATGACGAAACAGAATGGATGTTGGACCAAGGATGTTTTCAGGAATCTCTGTGACCACTTGAAATTTGAAACAAGCATTGATCTTTTTGCCACTAGACTAAATTCGCATTATCAAGGTATGTGTCGTGGAAAAACCCGACCCATGGGGCTGAAAGAATTGAATGCCTATCATAACATTGGGTGATTGGGATTGAAGTAGTTTCTAGCAGTTCCGCCCTTTGTTTGGTACAAAGCATTCAGACGATTATTCAGGATAAGGGAGAAGGCATTTTAATAGTGCCAATTGGCCAACTCAGCCTTGGTTCTCAAAGCTATTAAACACCCTTGTACAAGATCCAGTCTCACTACCCAATCGGAAACTTTGCTTGTTCAGCCTACAACAGGTGCACAACACCCACTAATAAATAAGCTTGAATTGCTTGCTTGCAGATTTGTCCGGAGATCCATTACAAAGACAGGCATACCAAATGCAGCTACCCAAATTATTATGGCATAATGGAAGAACATCAACCACGACACAGTATATTAGCCTACATTAACCGTCTGTGGATCAAATTTTGCTGTGAACGAAAAAGACTGAAGACTGATCCGAATGCACTCCAATGCCCACAGAGAAATACCTTTTAACAGTACTTATGGAAAGCGAAGAAGTTATAACTCCAGTGATGTAGCGCGTAGTGCCGCTAGCATTCCTTTGCATTCGTCAGGGAGGGACTGACAATACACTAGAGAAGAACCGGCGTCATTTTCCTCCTTTTGGCGTCAAATGGCATCAAATGGCGTCACATGGCGTCATTTGGCGTCACTGACGCCAAACTGGCGTCACTGACGCCATTTAATGGCGTCAGAGACGCCAAAATGGCGTCACTGGTGCCAAAATGGCGTCACTGGCGCTTTTCA
>JAMKCH010056216.1:0-25701 GCA_023653785.1 Ophioderma brevispina
AGACTTGAAACTGACAAGATCAATTCCGATCTTTTGCTCATTCTGAGTTTCACACTTGATTTTATTTAAGTAGAATCACTGGTTCAAAGCTTAGATTGTAATGATAGTAATTACTGAATGACATCGAAAAAAAACTGTTCCTAAAATCGTTTTTAATAATCTAAGAAGAAATTACAAAGACATTCTCTTTTTTAGCATATAATATATGTCTATAAGACATGTTTACCCCTCAGTGTTTTGACACACCTGATTTCCATCGCGTTCCAGTGATCATGTTTTTCCAGGCACTGGACATAACATGCCTATGAGCCCAACAAGCCAAAATCCAGACGTATTTAGCTTGTTGCTAAAGGCAACATGATGTAGCAGTCGACTTTCACAGCACAATTGTAATTATAAAAAATTAATGACACAATAATTATGCGCAAATGATTAGGTTTATAAGTATTATAGTCCGTCGTACTCACAGTTCGGCTATAACGGTTTAGAATAGGGCACTCGATCAGTTGACTCTTCACTTCAACATTTAGTTTCACAAATTTATTCCGTTCTCGTCTACGACCCCTGACTGGGCTCCCTGCGGGTGTGGACTATAATTTCACATTGGGTCTAAAGTTTTACCTGGTCTAAGTGTAATTTAGTCCCACCATAAATACTTTTTTTTTGCATTGACATGAGGTAGTTTTGGGTCTTTATTTTGAAATTTGCATGTGTTAACTCTTTGAATCGGCAAGTTAATTAATGAAGAAAGTGTGAATAACTGTCAATTTGGAAAAAAGTAATTTTGACCTTCATACCGTCTACCTTTAAACCTGGTCCTTAACTTTTTAGATCTTATCTCACATTTTCAAGCAGCTGATTACATAAATCACATGCAACCATACAAATGAGCACTCTGCAATACGTAGCTATTCTATTTGTAAGAAGCATCCACAATGCCTCTAAAGATACGATACTAATGCTCAATGGATAGACCAAATGGGCAATGGTGTCTAATATGAGGGGTATTCAAGTGTAATGGTGCACGCACGCGTAACCCCCCTTATACGTCTGCCACTTTGAAAAAAGGGCTCTAGTTTTCGACTTAGGGGTAGGTGGTCGAGTAGAAAACTGCCAATGGGTCCCTAATGTTGTGAGGGCAATAGGTGTGGATCAACACCTGGGTGGATGTAGAATCCAGAAGTGGTGCAATTATTTTTATGGTCCAAAAACAGGGTCCAAATTGACCCAAAGTAGGTAAAAATCATAGAATTGGCGATTTAATTTAGTCCGACGTCATATTGAATGTATTACTAAGAAATTCCAATTCCCCCACTATATATCGTAGATTCAAGAAAACTTTGAATGTTGGGACTCTGGGGTTAATTTTGACCCCAGAAAGGACCAAAAGGGGTCAAAATTGAACCCAAATAAGGTAAAAATCATAGATTGGGGATTCCAACTTCATATTAATGTAATAGTTTTTTAACTTGCTTCTCCACTCTATTGCTGAGATTCAAGAACGTGATTTGATGTTGGAATCTGGGGTTAGTTTTGACCCCAGAAAGGGCCCCCAAAAGGATCAAAGGTGACCCAAATAAGGCAAAAATCCACAGAATGGTGATGTACTTATTTCCTCTTAATTTTGAAATGTAACAGTTTCACTACTGCCCCCCACTATAATAGCTGTAGATTGAAGAAATTGAATGTTGGAATCTGGGGTTATTTTTTACCCCAGAGAGGGTCAAATTGACCCAACTTAGGTAAAAAATCATTAGAAGGGTGATTTATTTATCTGACTTCCATTTTTGAAATGTACTATTTAATTTCCCCCACTATATAGCTGTAGATTCAAGAAATTGAATGTTGGAATCTGGGGCCAAGGGTAAAAATTCACAACCAATATGGTAACAATTCATAAATGGCGATGTATTTATTCCTCTATTTTAAAAAATGTAATAGTATATCGTTTTATTTTGCCCAACAGCTGTAGTAGATTGAAGAATATTTAATGTACAACCCCAGAAATGGCCAAAAGGTTTAAAAAATGACGTAAAATTGGATAAAAACAAGGAAAAGTGTATTTGGTATGCATAGTTCAATATTAAGTGCAGTATGTCAATAATCAATTGCCAATTTTCACTTTTCCCCAAAAAAACTTAAAAAACTTTCAAAAATGAATACTTTTGATTTAATAATGGTCAAATTACAAAATAATCATTAGATAATGCCTGGTTTACATATCAGCATCTTGCTCTGTTAAATTTGTAATATGTACATATCAGCTTTCGTAACCAGGGGAGGGCGTGGGGGCTGGACGCTGCCCATTCCAAAAAGTCCCATAACCCCTAAAAGGCCAAAATAGATTTTGCCGAGCGAAAATATGTAGGTAAAGTCCACTTTTAGGCCATTCTCCGTTAAATGTTTTCAGGTTTGGTCTCAAAAATGACAGATTCAACATTAACGAATTCCTAAAATCATTAAAATTATAAACTTTAATATTCTCATAACACGGAACAATGCATGAGTGATCTTAAAAAGATATCCGATTTTAGTAAATTGCCTACGTTAACACTTCGTAACTAGCTGTGTAACGTATCTGCGTGCCGTTCTTACAAAAGTTACATGCTTTTCACCGACGGTTAATCTCTATATCTTATTAGGTATTACCCATCATACTAAAGCTGGTGCGGTATCGACTTTATTATCCACGGCGTTCAGCAAGAGTGCAGCGGGAAGTAGGTAACATATCTTGTCCGGTGGATTAACAATGAAGAGATTGTCCTTTCATTACCAGGCCCTGTATTGTTACACTTCAAAAAAACCAGTTTTTATAATGATGCAAAACAAGTATAATATAACATTGACATGTGCTTGATTTATCGGATATTAGAACATTTCTACGTTATCATGGTTATGTTTGGCATTTTGTATCAATTTGACTTATGTAACGTCTGTCTGCAATATTGGCGACACGCTCTCAACTCAATCAGAGAACCCTAACAAACTTAAATAATCCAATAATATCGTGTTTTGAACTTTATAATTGGCATAATAGAGTCTGATTACAATGTCATTTACCTGTGATATGCCTCTGTGCAACGAGCAGGGGCAACATTTTAAAGAATGGATTTGGGCTGGCGACATGGCGAAAAACGAGAATTATGGATTATCAGCCTTATGCTTGATACTTCATCTTGCCCGGTTAAAAGTTCTATCCCACATCAATTTTTGAAAGCATACTCGTTAGTATAATTTATACTAATAAGCATTCATTTAAACGAGCAAAACATCCTTTTAAACTGTTTATACTGTGAGCGACACTCGAAAATGTTTTTTGACCTTTACGGAGAATGGGCCCTTTTGCCAGAATTTCTCCTTTGTAATTTTTGGGGGAAACAATTTGCCCCTTGGTAAATTGTGGGGGAAGTCCCCTTTTGAAAAAAATTGCCCCTCTCCTAATTTATGTTCTTTGTTACGAATTCGCATTGAAAAAATTTGGAAAAGTGATCAAAATGGTCCAACCCAATTAGTCAAATTTAACCCATATTTCCACAATTTTCAGTCTTTTTTCCTGAAACTAAGTAAACATCCAGTAGGAACATTTTGTCTGTCAAATGAAAGCTAATCCTAAAATGTTGTTAAATCTGATCTTTTGGTTTAATTTCTGCTTATTTCTGCCCTAAATTAATCACAAACTGTTTTATATTATGGTTAAGTATATATGAAAGTCTGTTGTATCCAGAGCAACTAAGGGTATTGCCTTCTACAGCCTGTGTGGAAAACATCTAACTGTATGGTGCAGAAACTTTGACAATGAAGGAGAAGCTGCAGGCCTTTGTAGTGGTCACTTGTTTATACCAGGCACTCATCCGAGTTGTAAAATATCTCCTGGAAAAAAAACAGCCTACCGAATATCGGATCTATGGTGAAATCCCTCCACTATTACCACAATTGTGGGACAGAATAGAGCACAATTCGGTGGGCATTGCTTTCAATTCAAGGACCTATTATATCAGACCTTTATCCTGTGAGCTTCCATGTCCAAGTGGAGGTAGCAGATCACTTACCTGCTCTGATATGCTATGCCAGCAGAGATACCATCTTTACTTTGAGTGGGAGCATGCAATACATGATAAATAAACGTTTTTGCAAAGACTTACGCCACGCGGAGGTCGAAAAAATCCAAACAAAAGATAGATGATATTGTCCCCCTTTGCCAACATGGCAATCGTTTCGCTCTCGTCATTGATGCAAAGCTATGTGTTGCCAGCTTACACAATGCAAACATTTGCTATTCCAGTTGCTTTGCCTTCTTCAAAAGATTACTTCCATAATAATTGCCCAACTTTTATTCACACTCTTTTGGGGTCTATTTTGACCTCGTTTGGGCCCTTCTGAGGTCATTTTGAAGTCAAATTCACCATGAAAGATCAACTCTTCGTAAGGCCAAGTAAAAAACAACAAACCAGTTGATCGTCCCCGCCCGCGCCGATTTTGGACGCCGCACATATTTGTTATTTCGTATTTAAAAAAAAAACACCAACACCAAAACCACAAGAACGGCTTAAAAGGGAAAATGAAGTAACAAAATATGGGAGCACTATTGTTGACTCTCATACCTATTTTAAATAAAGAGTTATCCTTCATGTTTGTAAGATCAAGTTTCTTCGTCAAACCTTCTTACATACTACTACTATTTCCACCACGCAACGCAATCTCAAATATATCATGGTGGCCATCTTAGACATCGGCCATCTGGCAAAAAAAATAATAAAGGCCCCCTCACCAACCTTTTTTTTCAAAAGTCTGGCACGATCAACTGTTGTTATTATTTGTACTTGGCCGTTAAATAGCCTCGTCCCCGGGATCAACAGATTTTCCAGGAAGTGATCAGAATATTATATTGGTGCCTGTTGAAAGGTACTATTTGTCTCATTTACCTGTGAAATCGTAGGACTTAAACTATTTAAACTTAGGACATTATAACTAGTATAATTTATTATTTATACAGTATTCTAGGAGGCTTCATAAATAACGTTTTAGCCCTCATATCCAAACTGGTTTAAATGAAACGGGGCAAGATATAAACAGATGGGTATTGGAGTAGGCGTTTCATAAGATGAAACTATTAAATGGGGGTGTATCTTGACCCAAAATGTCAAAATTAGTTTATTATCTACTACAATATATAAATAGAATGAGGTTTCATTTAGACGGCTTAAAATGCATATAAGTGGAATGATACCTTGCCATTTTTAACTTTTACTGATCATGTTTTTACCTTTATGCCTTTCTGTGTCAATTTGACCCCAGATTGCTACCAACATTCAAAGTCTTCTTGAATTACTGCTATAGAGTGGAGAAAAGAAAAATACGACTGCATTTAATAAAACATTGGAATAGTACATCACCATCTATGATTTTTACCTTATTATGGTCCCTTTTAAGGCCCTTTTTTTCACCCTTTCTGAGTTCAATTTGACCATAGATTCCAACATTCCATTTCTTCTGGAATCTACTGGAGCTATGGGGGGGATGACAAATACTAGTTTAAGATGGAATAAATCCTCACCATTATATGATTTTTACCTCATTTGGGTCAAATTTTGAAACCCTTTGGGACCCTTTCTGGGGTCAAAAATAACCCAAGATTCCAAATTCAAATTCTTCTTGGAATCTACAGCGATATAGTGGGGAAAATTAATACTATTACATTAATATAAGTTGAATCCCCAAATTCTATGATTTTTACCTTATTTGGGTCAATTTTGACCCTTTTCAAAATCACTTAAAAATTAAAAAAAACCCCAGATTCCACATTCAAATTCTTCTGAATCTACAGCTATATAGTGTGGGAAAATTAAATACTATTACATATATGAAGTTGGAATCAATGCTATGATTTTTACCTAATTTGGGTCAATTTTGACCTTTTTTTGGCCACATAAAAAAAAAAATGCACCACTTCTGATTTCTACACCACCCAGGCGATGATCCCCACATATGTGACATAAAATGTGGTTAGCCAATGAAAGTTTTCTACTCTTCCACCTACCCCCTTGGTGCCCAAAACTGGTCCGGGCTGAAGTACTACCTCCCACAGCGTGAATTTGATCATAACCATGATTAAAAACAGTACACTAAACTATATAGGACCTGGACGTATGGGGACATGTAATAGAGCAGCGCAAAATAATACACCTTCTTCGCTCAAATATTGCCCATCATAAAATAATTCATTACGTGCCGTAACGCAATGTTATAAGACGTTTTTTAATGGTTCCATCCTCATAAAGATTATTACAGGTACAAAATAACGAAATTTACTCTAAAAATTACTGCATTGTGATGTTTCTCAGGCACCATGCTTAGTGAAGATTTGTTTTAATGGAAATATCAGAAAGTAAGGGGGGGGGGCCCTTATCCTACATTTGTCTGATGTTAACCGTCCTATTATGTAGCAAAGGAATGTGTTCCAGTGGCTCTTTCCATGAGTAACACATCAAAATATCTAAATCCTTAAAAAAAATGACATTTTTCACTCATAAATTTATATGTGAAGTATTAAAACCTGTGTGCATATGTTGTATAGCAGCTGACATTGACATCAATCACTGCTTAAGGCTCCGACAATTCATGATGCGGAGGGTCTCAAATACACATGTGTCAAATTCGCCATTAGGAGCTATTAGGCCTTACTGTGTCACTTATAGTAACAACTGAATCAGTATCAGTAAGTGTGTTTGAAACCCTATGAGCTTTATACAAATAAATAATAAAAACAGTTTGCAAATTACTGGGGATACAAATAAGTGAAACAAAAAATAAACTACCTTGAAGAACCTGCACTTAACATGTTATCATGAGATGACCATTCAAACCGGATTCCAAACACAGACAGCCGTGGGAAATTGCATTTTTTAAGCATTCCTGCACAAAAATGAATTGGGATGGGAGTGGTTCGACTTAAAGGTGCGTGTTTCCGATCGTCTTTGGGGACCCCCCGGATTTACCCGGAAGTAGTATCGATTTGATATCAGAGAAAGGCATGTTTACCTCTCAGTGTTTTGACACACATGATTTCCCTCTCGTTCAAGTGATAAGTGTTTTCCAGTCACTGGACATAACATGCCTATGAGCCCAACAAGCCAAAATCCAGACGTATTTAGCTGAGTTGCTAAAGGCAACATGATGTACAGTCGCAATGTCACAGCACAGATCTGTAATTATAAAAATTAAAATGACACAATAAATATGCGCAAAGGAGTTAGGTGTAGAAGTAATTATAGTCCGCCGAACTCATAGTCCGGCTACAACGGTAAAGAATAGGGCACTCGATTCAGTTGACTCTTCACGCAACATTTAGTTTCACAAATTTATTCCGTTCTCGTCTATCGACCCCGGACTGTGGCTCCCGGTGGACTATAATTTCACATTGGGTCTAAAGTTAGACCTGGTCTAAGTGTAATTTAGTCCCACCAGAAAAGACATTTTCTTTTGCATTGACATGAGGTATTTTGTATTTATTTTGAAATTTGCATTTTAATCTTTGAAATCTGCAAGTTAATTAATGAAGAAAGTGTGAATAACTGTCAATTTTGGAAAAAAGTAATTTTGACTTAGACCAGGTCTAACTTTAAACCTGGTCTTAACTTTTTAGCATATTATCTCAACATTTTCACCATGCTGATTACATAAATCAAATAGCAACATACAAAATGAGCAGCTCTGCAAGACGTAGGCTTATTCTATTTTGTAAAGAAGCATACACAATGCCTCTAAAGTACGATACTAATCGCATGGATAGACCAAATGGGCAATGGTGTCTAATACGAGGGGTATTCAAGTGTAATGGTGCACGCACGCGTAACCCCCCTCCCACAGCGTGAATTTGATTAAACCATGATTAAACAGTACATAACTATATAGGACCTGGACGTATGGGGACATGTAATAGAGCAGCGCAAAATACTACACCTTCTTTCGCTCAAATATTGCTCATCCCTAACTAATTCATTAAGTGCCGTTAACGCACTGTTATAAAGACAGTTTTTTAACTGTTCCATCCTCAATAAAGATTATTATCAGGTACAAAATAACGCAATTTACTCTAAAATTACTGCATTGTGATGTTTCTCCAAGTGCACATGCTTAGTTGAAGATTTGTTTTAATGGAAATATCAGAAGTAGGCTATCCTACATTTGTTTGAATGTTAACCGTCCTATTATGTAGGCCAAGGAATGTGTTCCAGTGGCTCTTTCCATGAGTAACACATCAAAATATCTAAATCCTTTAAAAAAAATTGACATTTTTCACTCATAAATTTATATGTGAAGTATTTTAAACCTGTTTGCATATGTTGTATATCAGCTTGACATTGACATTCCAATCACTTGCTTCATGCCCGAATATTCAATTGATGCAGGAGGGTCTCAAATACAATGTGTCAAATTCGCCATTAGGAGCTATTAGGCCTACCTGTGTTCACTATAGTACAACTGCATCAGTATCAGTAAGTGTGTTTGAAACCCTATGAGCTTTATACAACATAATAAAACAGTTTGCAAATTACTTGGGATACAAATAAGTGAAACAAAAAATAAAATACCTGAAGAACCTGCACTTAACATGTTATCATGAGATGACCATTCAAACCGGATTCAAACACAGACAGCTTGAATCTGCATTTTTAAGGCATTCCTTCACAAAATGAATTGGGATGGGAATTGGTTCTACTTAAAGGTGCGTGTTCCGATCGTCTTTGGGACCCCCCTGATTTACCCGGAAGTAGTATCGATTTTGATATCAGATGAAAGGCCGTATTTTTTTCATTGTCGTCCTGAAATTTGAGCCCTCGAATCCATTTCATTCCCAAGATATAAACAAAAAACCGCCGTTTTAGTGGTTAACCACTTTATTAGCACAGTATTGAATAGGGCTTTGCAACATGCATTATTGCGTCTACCATCAAAACCGCAAGTTTGTTTCCCACGGTACTTGATGGGGTGTATGTGCAAGTGCCAGGCTCTCATATCAAGTAGAGAACACAATACACATAAATCGGAACAACCACCTTTAATATCCTAATAGGCTCATCAGGTTTGTAGAAACAATAGCTATACATTTTCTTCAGATCAAAACCAAAAATAGAACTTAATGTTTTGACAGTTAGAGAGCCATAGGCGCGCCATTCACCATCAGAATGATGTTGGTTGATCCCATAGAGTTACATTGATCCTTCTTTCTAATTGGCCTAAATCCAACCGTAGGTGGCGCATTCTCAGTCAGAAGAGGATCATGAAAATGTGACTTAGAAAATGACAAGGAGTGTGATACAAATATTAGAAGAATACGTGAATCCATTTGGATCAGAAAAAGAGGACCCTATGTCATGAACAGAGACGAGGCGACCCCTTTTCTAAGTTACATTTATGATCCCCTTTTGACTGAGAATGCACCACCTATTGTTGGATTTCGGCCAACCAAAAAGAATTGTCTTGAAATGAATGCGTTCTTTCACGGGTAGCCAGTGAAGTTTATTAAGAAAAAATATAGCATGGCGGTATTTTAAGGTAAAAATAATAATCTTGTCAGCCCAGTTTTAAAGGCGTTGTAATCTGTTAATGTAAGATTGTATTAGCTCCATCAAGCAAAAGTACATTTCCATAATCTAATCTGCACAAGACAAGGAATCTTACAACACCGCTACAGGTATCTGAATCCACCAATCGACGAATGCGTGTAATGTTCCTCAAATGAAGTTGATGATGAAGTCACCTGAGAAGACATGGACATGACATTATTGAACAAAATGCCCAAAGATTAATAAACATTCATAATGCCCATCAGGTTACGGATCTTCTTTGATGGAGTAATAACATCGTCACCAATATGTAGCTGGACACCAGGCATTATTCGACTAAAATAAGATAAAGTTGCAAAAAAGAACTCAGTTTTGTCATTATTTAGTTTCAACATAATTTAATCATCCCTGGAGGTTTTAATATCATTGATACACATTTCAAAGCGTGGTTAGTGCCAACTGAATAGATGATGAATCCGAAGGAACAAAACTGGTGTAAATTTGAATGTCGTCTGCATAAATGTGATACATTAATTTGTGTTTCTTGACGATGCGTCCAATAGGAATGGTATATAGTGAATGACTTTGGATCAACAATTGATCCTTGTGGTAGTCCGTAATCCTGTGATGTTGAGTAAATTCCATTTATTAAAACACGTGTTGACCTTCCAATGAAGTATGACGTGAACCATTGGAGGGCTGTTCCTGTAATACCGATTCGTTTTCCATCCTGTTAAGCAAAATACGGTGATTCACCGTGTCAAAAGCAGCACTATCTATAACAACGCAAGGAATACACCTTTGATTGTAAATATTTTTAAGATGTCATCTTTCACTTTCAGTAGAGCACTCTCTGTACTCCGACCCGAACAGTATAAGCAGACTAATTCATCACCCAAGGCATGCGTTAACATGAATCTAATGTTTGCAACTGAACGGTAGTTTTTTTAGTTCTTCGGGGTTCGGGAACGTGAGCGGGGTAAGCACAGCTTGTTTTAATTTTAGCTTTGGAAAATACCTGTTGAAAGAGATCTACTTTTGATACGGGTTATGATTGGTACAAAAACAGACAAGTTATCTTTAAGCTCAACACATTGCTCAACTTCATTCGTAAACATGGCTTCAAGTTTCACATCTATGCCGATGACGTACAAGTTTACCACACTTTTGATCCAAAGATTCCTGGTGAAGCTGTGAGTACCATCTCCAAGCTATCATGCTGTGTTGGTGATATCCGGAATTGGATGACTCAACATAAACTCAAACTAAAACTAAGACTGAATTTTTTATTGCCTCACCACCCCATCTGATGTCTCGCCCCGTGTCTCGCCTTTCTGGATCCTCAATATGTATTGGTACCACTGAAATATCACCATCTGCGACTGTCAGGAATTTGGGTGTCGTATTTGACTTTTAGTATAAAGTTCTACTTTGTTTGTTTGTTTGATCTGATCCTTCCCAATGGCAAACCCGGCAAAAATAGGCAAAGCTACATCACGCCAAGCTGGTAAAACCATTCAACAAACAGAATAATCAACCACTCTGACCCCCTACATAGACGAAACAAATTGATCTTGGCTTTCAGTTCCAGAAACAAGAAATAATTCCTTGCCTCTTATAAACAGACCATGCAAAACCCCTTTTAAACGACTTTGAGAGATCTTTTGAGGCATTTTGTCATAAATTCAAATATTTAACAGTTCCTGTACTTGTTGTTGATCAGAAAACTGTGTGGGTTTGTTTTGAACACTTGATATTAGCATACTATCGCGTACTTTAGCTTACTTTTTCAGAATTTTGACATAAAAATTGACAATCTGGGCCAAGATTTCCAGGTCACGCACAGGCGGAAGGACGCGAGGTAGCCGGATGCCTGCTAGTTCTAGTGTGATAGACGCTCGGCAATTTATTCTTCTTTTGGGAAGAAGATCTCTTGGGATGGCTGAGAGCGTTTATCATTCAGGAAGTTCCCCTGAGCAGCTATCGACTTTCAAAACTGTTTCATTAGCGGCTACGTTCATGCTCAACTCGAAGACTCGATGGGTTCGACCATGCATGTAATAGTATTGCGAAATACAACGCATTCATGGAAGTCTTGTCCAGCAATCACGATCTGTGAGCGCTAGAGCATCTTATAGCTCTATAGAGACACTGTGAAGTAGCGCCTTCGGGAGAAGATTGCACCCTTGTTCAAAGGCAAGTCCAAGTCAAGAAGGATAGCTAAAAGAGGGGAGAAATCATCCCCTCGGGCATCCCTTCCTCTGCCGTATAGCTGTTTTGGCCCCAGCCCTCAGTCCGCAGAGTCTTCATATTCCAAACATCCTAAAAGAGCTAAGCAGACTGTAGTTTGACGGGTCGTTGGCTGTTTCGTTCTGTGTTTTATATGAAGGGGCATTACTACTGTACAAATATTTTCCGTTATCCGTAAACAAGCTATATAATTTGCTAATAGCATCATGGGATAGAGTTCAGGCAAAATATTTTGCAGATAATATGACAAAAATACAAAGCTTCCAGTGATACCATGTGCACAATCTCAGGTTTGAATGGGTAAGTGGTGCTGTCGAGGCTATCGGGTGGTACCCTTAAATGGTATGTAAATTTAAAGGGGCATTTCGTCGCCCCCTGACCTACCTAAAAAAGTTGAGTGTTTTATATCATCTGAACCGTTAGTCTTAGTAATCCATGTGTACCTAATCTTACGTGCAAAATCTGTAAGAAATTCGCAATTTTGTATTTACTGTCCGTAACAGACAGAAATTACAGCACAGTGGCCTATGGGACCCTGTGAAACAAGAATTTGCTCATAACACAAAACCGCAAAATCGCTAAAACCGCTAAAATTTTTGTGAATTTGCTTTTCTCAGGGATCTAGTGAACCATGAATAAAACAGAAGGTGCTGGCATCGTTAAATGCACTATTAAAACGAAGATCTTTTTATCAGAAAATGAAGTTAAAGGCTGGAAATGTGCCGATATTCGTTAAGAAATGTAATAGTATACGGAATATTTGTGGTTGGATGTTTTAAGTAACGAGAGGAGCTATACAATCTAGTATAGATTAAGAAGTACTATACTAACAACGGGGCAATATCTTTGTGTATAGTATGATTGTAATACGCCGGAAATTGGCCGATTTTAGAGTAAGACCATTTTGTCAACAAAAGGTACGCACCCAAATCTGAAATTTGTCAGTCGACACGAGTCGTCAAGAATTATAACGTCGACTTTCCACTCATTTCACTTCTTTTCGAGAATCCGCCGAATAAATCCCAAAAGTACACTACATACAAACGTAATTACGGTCCTCAGAGCAAGACATTTCTATAGTCCAGCGGTATAGAAACCATGCGTATGGCATTGCAAAAGAGTATGCACGAAATGTTTGGATTTGTTTCTGGCAATATGACCTGCTGATTTCAAATCTTGATCTTGATGATGGCCAATTTTGGCAATCCTTGGGCATTTTGAGGTATGGAAGAGGTAAATAACAAGGGCCAATATTTTTATACGTTTCATGATGGGATTGAATTAGGGTGTGGTGATGCTGTTATCTGGTTCTAAGGATTTAAAAAACGTATTTGCTATTATCTACTTAAACCACACTAGGCATTTTGCTCCGTTAAAGTGTTCAGGTTGGGTCCAAAACTGACGAACTATCAACATTAAGGAATCCGAAAAACATTTGAAAATTCGTAAACCTTTAATATCTCAGGAACACGGAACAATTCCATGGGTGATCTTAAAAATAGCTACGATTTTTAGGATATTGCCTAACGTTAACATTAAGTAACGTATCTGTCGTAAAATATCTGGCGGGCCTTTTTCTTAGTCGTGCTGTTCTTGATGAAAGTACTTCCTTCACCGAATTAGTCTCTATACGTTATCAGGGTACTACTTCATACTAAAGCATGGTGTGGGTATTCGACTTAATGTATCACCGCCATATTGCAAGAGCGTAGCAGGAGGAGGTAAGTATCTGTCGCGGGATGAACGTAACAGGAGGGATTTCTTTCATTAATAGGGGGCTGGAAAGTGTTACGTTGAAACCAGATTTTGATGCAAAACATGATATAATATAAATTGAATCTTCTCGATTTCAAATAATTGGAACAATAGGATTCACGATTTTTAGCAATTTGTATTTTTTTTTTTTTTCCCATTTTTTCGGATTATGGTAAAAGTATCTGTCTGCAATATTGGGGACATGCTCTCAGAGAACTCTACGAAACTTTAATAATCCAATTTATCATGTTTTACACTTAACAATTAGTGCATAATAGAGGCTTGATAAAAATACAATGCAATCTGTGATATGCGCTCTTGGGTAACGAGCAGGGACACATTTTTTTTAAAGACCGGATTTGGGCTGGCGGAAATGGCAAAAAAAAAAAAAAGCAAAGAATTATGCATCTTTAGCCTTTTGCTTGATACTTTCTCGGCCGGTTACAACCTCTAGTCCGGATATTTGAAAATGGCTATTAACCTACCAGACGTAACTAGAATACATCATAAAGCATCTGGAATATATTCTATGCTTTTTCCCACTGTTTCTCTGTTCAAAATGCCACCGTCACTATTATATGTTTAAATATTTTAGGTTGAAATGTTAGGTTTCTCTGCCACTTAGTAAACATGACAAGTTAGAATATAACCATAAAGCAATGGCTTTGAACAATGAACCATTGACATAAACACTTCTAAATTAGATGAAAATACTAACAAAAAATCTTTCTATCTCTTTCCTCTTATGTGTGTTTAATGCTATATAAGGCCAGTATGAACACAGCGAGCAACTGAGTAGAAAGATAAAGCAATTGTGCACAAGATATGGAGAGAACCCCCAATATCCAACCAAATCTCCCAATTGAGACTTATAGAAATAATACCAAATATCAGCAAGATAAACCAATAGTGAAGCAAGATAAGAGATCATCCCCAAATGCCAAGTAGCCTGCAAACAAAAAGAACCCTAGAAAATGAGCAATGATGAATTGAGGAACCAGATAAGTGCAGGAACCACTACAAGATAGGATATTCCTTGCTACTACTTTCATGCGTGTTCATTCAAGGCGACAGTCAGAGGTATTGACACTCACCAGATCTGAATTGTTCTTGCTGATGTATTTTTATCCAAAGCCTACCTAAGAATACATTTTTCTTCTTCCCTGAACGTAAAAAAAAAAAAAAAAATCCCCCTCCCCCCCCCCCCTTCAAAGTTTGCTCCCTACCCCCCGACATCTACCCGACCGCGACCCCCCACCCCCCTTACCCCCCCCCCCCCCCCCGCTCCCTAATATTAATATCCACTAGTACTCCCTATATTCTAACCTATTAGCCAACCCTCCCTTTCATCCTTCTTTTTCCCTTCCTTTACCTTCTCCTATATTCTTTTAAAATTTTGTAAAAAAAAAAAATTACATTGTTTTTTTAATATATTTATTTCCTTTAACTATTATTAAATCCTTACTTCATGACCCATCTTTGTCTGTGGAAATACAACCTTCCTTCTCATTTTCATAGGTTTCGTCTGCCTACTTTGCCATTCCAACGTGCCACACTAAGGTCAAGGAGCTACGATGTTTTTTGTACTCCAATCGTCAAACGAGGAGACAAGTCCTTCCACCCAACTGAAAAATCACTTAGTTCCCCATATTTACTCGTGCCTCCTACTGCACTGATATGTTTATCACACCATTAGTCAACCAGGTCTTCCTTCACCATAAGAGTATGGATGGACACTCACCTATTCCCCTTTGTTGGAGGATCAGGAATAGTTTAATTGTTGGAACACAGCCTTTCACCTTCGGAGCCTACTTTAATCCGTTTTAAGATAACACCCTGAAAATATCTCCCTCTGTGAAGGTACTTAATAGGGAAAATTCACCTTATCAGTATCTCTTTGTCTGATTAGTGTGTTCTGAAGTCTCTAGGCTTTGGACCAGACTTTGGCGGTTTAAAAACCTGGTTTTGTCAGCACTCAACCATTCCACTTCACTCAAAGCATATTGCTGGAGTTGCATGTATATAGCTCCATCTGTCTGAACACCTTTGAGCTTCTGCTGACCAAGAACATAGCTCGCTCTGAGTGCAAATTTGGCTGCTGTATCCGGTTATAGCCTTTTTTCTTCTTTCCCTTTGGAATGCCCAGGATACCAGGTATTTGTTGACTGCTGTATTGGCAGAAACCTCCTCTGCTTCCTACTTCTATTGTGGAAAGTAGTATGTAGACCATTCTCTGCTTTCACAGTCACCCACTAGATCTTGGTATTTGCACTCCTTTCTTGCATATCATTGGAGGTTCCCTCCTAGGGACCGTCAATCTCTATGAATCCTCTCTTTGTTTTGATAGAAAAGATGGTGACATCTGATCTCTAGCTGTTCATAATTTCTGGAGGGAACCCTATTTGTTTGTGTTCCTCATCCATCAGAATATCCAGTCATTGGCCTCCTTCAGAGTGTTGGTTGGTTCTGTCCTTAGGCATTGGTAAAGACTGGATTTCGATAGTTGCACATCCGTGCGAAAGGCTTATTGTAGACGAAGAGTTCAGATTCTCAGGTGTGATGTTTTTTTTTTCTGATTTGCCTCTACGACCTACGGTCCAGACCTGTAGAGATTGCTTTCACTGTTTGGTTCATGGCGCCAGTTGTATCCTCCGCTTTGTGATTGGTAGCTACAACCATTGAGGATGTGAACCAGCAGCTCTGGCCTGGCGTCCCAGACATACACAATTTCTTTTTCTTCCCGGAGGTGTCGACCTGTCCATGACAGACTCCCCGTTCAACCACTGCCCTTGTTGCGCGTCATCCGAAGGTATACCAACCTGTCTTCCTCATCTGCATCTTTTGTTAGTCCGGTGAGGCAGTTCCTTTGTTCTTGATGAGTCAGGTCGTGATCACCTTTTGGTTCCTTTTTGGGGTACCCAAGAACCGTCTTCGATCCGTCTGTCCTTTTTAACTTTCCATGCATTTTCTGTAGAGTGTCTGTTACTCCGTCTTTAGATGTTTGAATGATCTTCAGCAACCACAAGCCATATAAACTAGTAAAACGTGGAATGCAAGAAAGGATGTGGCTCTGGAAATTGCACCTGTCGAGTCAAGAAGTACCCTGCACTGAAATCTGTGCTGCCTTCAATATGAAAGTCACAATTTCATGCAATATGTTGAACAAATAGAAGACAACTAATGAGGCTGTGCGTTTTGACGCATTTTCCCAATTTACCATTTGATTCAGTCAACTCATTTTTATATTTAAAGGTGCATTTCATGATTCAGCACCTTCTGTTTTAGTCATTGTTCCTATCCTTGAGAAAGCTTATTCCCAAAATATGATTTTATTCCGATCTATTGCGGTTTTGTGTTATTACATTGCTTGTTTTTCTCACGTTACCCATAGCCCACTGTGCTTTAATTTTGTCCGTTTTACGGACGAACATACAAAATTGTTTATTCTTACAGATACGGCGGCCAAATTTGCCCATAAGATTAGGTACACATGGATTACTACGGCTAGCGGTTCAGATGAAATAAAAAAATCTCGACTTTTTTAGGTAGTTGGGGGGGGACAAGGCTGTGGATCACGAAATGCCCCTTTAAGAGCATTATCACATATGGAGAACTATGGTGCTATTAATTTCATTTACCAAGAGATAAGATCGTGATCATAAGGAAAGGGCTGATTTCAATTCCTAGTGGCAGGTTGCTATAAATTACCAATTCTAATTGGCCGGTTCGGTGCATAGCTATCTTAGTCTTGATGTCAATATAAAAGGTTTGGGGTTTCTTGAATTTTAGATAAAGGATTCATCGTAATTTGTTTTCGATTTAAGTCATTTCATATCTTTTTGACCAGCTCACGACTCAAAACGCTTAAATGAATACTTGATCAAAGTATTTAGGCCTGTTGTGGGCACATTACTGCTTTCGTCGGAAAAATTAACTGATTTATACGATTTTATGACTGGTCAAGCTCTAAAACAAAACTTTGTAATCACTACCATATGTTTATCAGTAATGCATGTGCTCATGGTGTTGAATGAAAGGGCCTACTTTGGAGGCGGCGGCCATCTTTGGATTACAATTAGGAGATGGAAAATGCATTTCAAAATGAGCATGTTATGAAAAGAGATTATACGTTTTCAAAGTACTTAACAATTCACATGTTATAAACCATTAGAGATGCTATTCGCTAATTTTGCTTCACATTCACTGCATTTTATACACTACCTTGGTATATGGCAGCCATTTTGGAGCCCTATTGCGTTTTTATACCTTGTTTTTGGACTTCCTATAATCTATACAAAGATGTTTAGTTATGAAGCAAATTAAATTCCACTCATTAACATTCCCATTTTGACTACATTTATATAGTCCTGTGTTATTTTAAGATCCATGTTCGCCACTACAGTATTTTGGCCGGCTATCTTGGATTTCCCACTTATCCCCTTCAGAAAAAATTGCAACATGTTTTTTCCATTTTATGTCCCCAAAAATGACAAAAGTCAACTTTAGTATTTCGCGTTTTACAACACAAAAATTGAACGACTGACAGAAGGCTGTGTACTATATATAATTACTCACTCTGCTGGTTTTTGCCTCAAGTTCTTCCCTTCCAGCCACTTTTGAAATATTAGAAAGTTTTATCTGGTGCCGTCCACTTCCATATAGCTTTGAGATGACTCGCGGGCCTTATGCGTCACCTCCCAAACTCACAAAATACGAGAAACACTCATCCATTGACTTCACACACTTGATGTATGATTTTAACAATATAAAGATGTTTAATACAATACAACTCTCTAGTTGGGTGAAATCAAACGTAATCTCGGATCACGACCGGAGGTGTATAGCATGTTTCTTCCTTCATAGCTAGAACCAACTGAAAGATTTAACTCCAGAAAGCTAGAAAGTTAATCAAAGCGCGCAATTGCTCCCGCCTTCCAAACTACCATCACAATGCGCAAAGCTTTGATTGGGATCCAAATTAATAGATATAGATTAACAGGAATGCTCCAGAAACTAATCCCATCACATTCGTGCAACACTTGGATTGAGATCAAAAATTACTAAGCGGGAGCATAGATATGGTAAATAACAGAAATACCATGGATGAAGATATACCAGAATCTACCAGGCGGGCGATTTGTAAAAAATCGGTTTTTTGGACTCGCGCATTTTGAATCGGTACAACAGATTTTCATTTTCCTTCCTGTTATGGGGTCGTGTTGATGTACAAAAAATATGCAATGAGCCATTAATAATGCATATATATACCATCACAGTTTGCTGGGTATACTTGTGTTCACCACTCCCATCATCAATTTTAAGTGTCATCAAAAAAAACAAAATTCGGGGACTTTGTATAGCAGAACACATATGCAAATAAGCTCATGCAATTAGCTCATTAATAAGCATATATACCATCAACAATTTGCCTGAGTTACACCTTTTCCACCACCACTAACCCAGAAACCAAGTTTCATCAAAATCGGAACATTTCGTTCTGCTCAAGGTTCCACCTTTTTAATATTAGCCAATCAGAATAATATACAAATAAGCTCATTAATATTATATGCGTATATAATATCAACAGTTTGCATGGGTAGTACTTCAGTCCACCACTACCTACATACTGAGTGTCATCGAAATCGGACATTGCGTTCTGGTCAAGGTTCACCTTTTCGTCATTAGCCAATCAGAAGAAATATGCAAATGAACTCATTAATAATATGCATATATAATACACACGCTGGCCAAAAGTATTGCAACATGCATAAAACGAAATTCATAATCACCAATTTATTTAAAATTATACTATGGATTCTTGACCACACATTTCGTAATTATTGTCAAAGTTATGATTTCCAAACTGATGCTGTTTCCCAGAATCAAGTAGTGCGAAAAACGTTTAATTTGATTGCTATGATCCCTAAATATAGTGGTTTGAAGGAGCTGGCTAATGATAACTTGCCGATTGTACTCCAGAAGGAATAGAGGCACAGAGACGTCAAAAAGGCTGCAAAATAGTCGCTAAATAAACTTAAACTTTAAAATCGGTGTGGTTGTATGGACCGGAAATGATTTCGGGTGTTTCCGAATTTTTCAAAGACCACTTTTTTCCATTGACTTTATCATATTTCCGGTCCACACAACCAATCTGATTTTCTCCCATAAACATTTATGTAAACCATAATGAACCCGTACAGTTCATTAAGCGGCTGTTTTGAAGCCATTTCTTTTGTTTCTGTGTCTGTATTCCTTCTGGAGTGCAATCGGCAAGTTATCGTTCACAGTTTCCTTTAATCCTCCATATTTAGGGAACCTGACAATCAAATCAAACGTGTTTTTTTCAGCCTCTTGGATTCTGGGGAAAACATCTGTATGAAAAACGCACTTTGGAATTTAATACGTATTGTGTGGTCAAGAATCCATGGTATAATTTGAAATTAATTGGTGATTATGAATTTCGTTTTCTGCATGTTGCAATACTTTTGGCCAGTGTGTGTATATCAACAGTTTGCATGGGTAATACTTGTGTCCACCACTAGCCACATAACAAGTGTCATCAAAATCGGACTTTGCGTTCTGGTCAAAGTTAGCCTTTTTTGCTATTAGCCAATCAGAAGGATTATGTACATGAGCTCATTAATTTGCGTATATACCAATACACATTGCGCTCTCGATAACTACCCTCTGCAACCTTACCTTTGCACAAATGTCTCATTTTTGGCCCGACCAGAAACGCCTTTTCCACATTAACAAATTTCACTATCGCGAAAATAGTCCGCCGGTGCCGGGCACGACTTTTCGGGCAATTTACCCCTCCTCTCCTAGTAGTGTTCAGGTTTTGTCCCGGAGGGGTGAAAGGGATGCTGGATGCCCGGGGTTTCTCACTTTTGGTTTGGGTAGGGATGTGCGACCGGGTGTTTGAACCAATATCCCGAAAATATACCAAATATGACAGATTTGCTACCCATCCTGTTTTGGTGGAGGTTTTGGGGCAAAGCCCCAGAAGATGAGAGAAAACTGTAAAAATGTATTTTGAGCCATTCTGGCAGCACTATTTTTCACATTTGTGGTTTCCATGCGTTCTTCATACCTGATTGACCACTGAAAAATACACTTTTAACAGAAATGCAACCCTTTCATATACTAATTTGCAAGAAAAAGGGACCGATCAATATGCCTAAATCGCTGAAATGCAACCCTTCTCGGCCGCACATCCCCGTACCCCCTTTTGCACTAAGAACCCTAAAGGGGGCTGGATGCAGACAACTTGAAGCTGAAGCTCTAGTTGAAACTAGAGGTTGAGAGTCGGTGGCCTCGTTGCTCCTAACCATTCTTCGTAGTCTACGAGCCAGTTTCTGTTCGGGCCTTAAAATTCGAGTTTGTTGCACCCACCTGGTGATTAATTTTCCAATATATCACCTTGAAGGGGTATCCCCCTGACTAGGATTAGGTATGATTCACCCCGAAAAGTTGCACATTAGCGCGTATTGCCTATTTCAAAATGGCCACCATTGTTTGATGAAAAACTGCCATTGCTTTTTTCATTATAGATGGGAACTTTATCCCGGACTAAACGAAATAAAGTTTTACCTTCCTGAAGTAAGCTTAAACATTTAAGCGCTTAAGATGGCCGCCGGAAGGAGGCATGTTTTGTTAAATCTACTAAAATTGACAAAATGTTGGGGTAAGAATGCGAGTAATATTTTGAGAGCACCAAAAAGAGAATTAATGACATTTGTATATTACGGACATGATCTTAAGTCATGATGGCGGCTGTTATACCCGCTACGGGGCAATAAATCAAGAAGAAAAACACCCCTGCACATCTTTTTTCGACATAGTAAGTACCATAAGGAAAACTATTGATAACATTTTCCAGCAATTTTCTCTCGTACTTCTGGACAATTGCGGACCACTCAACACTAGTTGTTGACGCTGGGAAGGAAGATGATCTCGGCAATAGAGAGAGAGAGAGAAGGAGCAGATGGTACAAGTCAGAATCAGAGATAGCACTTGATATGCTCGAGAGAAAGTTCGGTCACTATATTTAAATATTCCTTTTACATATAGACAACTTTTTCACTTCTTCATAAGCATATTTTTTTATTTTTACTGGGAAACACCTATGAAGTCACTGAGTAGTCCATAAAAACAGTCCACACCCATTTATTATGATTTTATTGTGTCAGGTTGATATGAGCTGCTGTCTTCCTATGAACTATTATAGAGTCATTTTAAACTATGGTATCACCGCCATCTTAAAAAACAAGCCTGAACGTAAAATATAAATGGTCATAAAATATCACCCAGGTGTTTATGTCAACAATTTGCCAAGTTCATGTAGCAAAACATGCCTCCTTGCGGCGGCCATCTTGGACGCCTACATGTTTAAGCCCCATTTAGGAAGTTAAAAACTTGATTTCTGTAATGAAATTATAATGGCGGTTTTACATAAAACAATGGCGGCCATTTTGAAATGGGCAGGATAGGCTGAAGTGCAGCTTTTCGGGACGAACCGAAAATCTAACTCCTCCTTCTGGGGTGAGCCGGTGTAAGAGATTTAAGAGTCCCCATGAGAGAGTGTCCTAGCTACCCAGACAACATGTACGGAATAAACCGTGACCTTGTAGACGAGACTACTGGGTACAGTGCTGAAATAAATGATGCATGCAGTACACAATGGAGTACACAATGCACAGATACACTGGGGGACTCTACAACACATGGACTTGTGAATTCGTGACACCGGTTTCGTTGGGGGGGGGTTGATAGGGTCGCCTGCTGCTTAAAGGCTGACTCGGAGATTTCAAAATATACGTTTCTGTGTATTAATTATAAAAAAGTCAACCTGAACCAAAGATATTCACCTTTGGTATATATATATATATATATATATATATATATATATAGAAGAAATTGATGACAGCGCGGACGTTGCATTATTAATCGCAAAATGAACTTGCTGTGGATGGGTTTTTTTTTTTTTTTTTTTTTTTTTTTTTTTTTTTTTTTTTTTTTTTTTTTTTTTTTTTTTTTTTTTTTTTTTTTTTTTTTTTTTTTTTTTTTTTTTTTTTTTTTGGATTGAGCACTCTTAATTCCAAAGATAGTCACCTGTAAATAATACTGTTTACTATGATGTTATATATATATATATATGTGCCCACATATGATCTACTGCATGAGTCTGTACTAACTACCGCCTTATAAACTATTGCCTCTGATAGGCATTTACCCTCCAGGGGGCAAAGGTCTTTGTTCCTGCAATTGCAGCTTTTGGGTGTAGGCTGTTTGCTGCGTTTGATGAACAGAGAATGGTGAGATTTTATTATATTGCAATATGCTCATGCAGCTGTAGCTTATTTGACCAAATTTGTTGAATATTGTATGTTTTAAATTTGCTCCCTAGTGGGGAAATGCCTGTTCAACAATTTAATGAAATCCTCCCATATGTTGTTAGAATTGAACATTTTACTTATGGGGGGGGGGGGGGGGGGGTTGAAACAGCAGGATTTTTCTCTTCCGGTTTTTTTCTTTTTTGTTTTGTTTTTTCGGTTCCTTGTGGTATATGTTACTTTGTCGGTGTACGTAGCCGCTTGATTTGAGGGCTTCATTGTATGTGTCGGCTACCTTTTCAAAAGACCTTTGTTTGATGATAGGTCGGAAAGCCTTTACTCATGGCTGTGGTAGTGCTTGATTATGGAGCTAGGGTGGTTGGATTTTACCATTTATGTAGACTGGTTGGTTATTCGGCTTCCTGTAAGGTTTATGTAGTTTGTACGGAGGTCCAGGTTTACGTCCAAGAAGTTAACTTGACTTCAGGTTTGTGGTCTCTACTGTTATTGTAGACCACAGAACCTAAAAACTGCAACGCTTCAAGACATATAAGTGAAAATAAACTTTGTAATCTGATTTACACAAGCTGACGCAGCCATATATACGTGCTTCTAATCAATAAATAACATTAGTGCAATAATAATGGTTGTATGATTTGTATGTTGTCTATTCTAAATTTATTAAGTTCCTTAGATTTTATACTAAGTCCCAAAATAATAGGAAAATAATATGTACGCCATACTAAAAATACAAAAATATAAAACTAGAATATAGCTTTAGTGGGGTTCGAACACGAGTCTAAAACAATAAATTCGTGTTGTATGCATGTACTCCACGAGGAAAGTATGCTGTTTATTCCAGAACAGAATCACGTGGGGATTGGAAAGGAATGCATTCAAGGCCAGCCCCAGGTCGAGCCACATGCGTCCAGGCTGAGACCCAGGTCCAGACTATATGAGGTCGGGACCAGGTCGAGCATCTTGGTCCAGGCAGGGACCCATGTCGAGACCAGAGATTGGTTGGGGATGGCGATCCAACCAGTGTGTGGTCGGAAACTCGCCCAGCTCCAGAGCCTCGGTCGAGACGGAGGGTACGTCCTCGTCTACCGATGGCATTCCCAGGAGGCCGGGACCACTCCAGTGTTATGTCTGGAGACCCCCACTCCGTCGCCTCAGCCGGGCAAATACATACTTATTTGCTTGCAAAGTGGCGGAACCACCCCCCCCCCCCATTTTGAATCGGCCTCCCGCCTCCTTAGGGATAGAGGCCGACCGGAGTGAACCCCGCAAGCTTAAAACGCACGCCCTTACCCATTCCGAGTTCGCCAGGAGCCGCCTGCCACATGGGAAGGCGACGCCCTATCAAACTGAGGGGTAAAGATAAGGGAGGTCGGCGGCCCGAATCATTCTCTGAGCGGGAGGCTGATGGCGTGACCCCGACGGAGGATACATCCCGCTTATAGTCGGGGATGGTTGGTCGACGTTTCCATCCTTACCAGCAACCCGATGGAGCGCGGGATCGGAGCGGAACCAAGGGCGAGGTGACCCGGCACGGAGTGGTTCAGGGCTGGACCATACTTCGACCTAGGTCGGACGGACGTTCAGCCATTCGACCGTAAACACATTGATCCTAACATGCCATCTTCCACGTTAAGTGGACCACATCTAGTCCTCCCTCCGACCTCACGGTCGACAGTAGATCACTTCCATCCAGCCACCGGTCGGCCCTTCCAAGGTCCTCGACGAGGCGGGTTTCTGGGGGATCAGAGCATAATGTGCCGTTCCCCTTCTCTAAAATGACAGGGCTCACACGATGAAACCTCAACACACCTGCCCTCCTCATTCTTCCCTTAGAGTAGCGAGGAAGCTAAGATCGATCCGGTTCAGCCGCAGAGCGGTTCGGTCTCTGGGCGAGTCACTCATGAATTGCCACGGCCCTCAATCAATCCACTTGGAGACCGCCCAGACGGAAGTCGTCATGCCCCGTGGGTGATCCATGAGGGCCCTCCCACCAAGTCGTCTATCTTGACGACCGCTCCCGCTGGTGGCGCACTCCGGGAGGCGAGGCTGTCTTTCAGTCGGCACAGGTGAGACCCTCTCTAGACAAGGGCGTCAGTCATATGCCTAGACGATTTTGGTTGGCCCCGAACCAGTTGTGGTTTCGGTTGCTCATTGGAATGGTTCCCCACTCTGCAAACTTCTATAGAGTCGTAAAAAGTCGTGCAGGCAAGCGGGACATTTGGTACTGGTTGTGTCCCATGTCCGGGGGGGGGGGAGCGGAAACCAATCTAACAATCAAAAAACACTAGCGACGCCACCCTCTCCCGGAAGGGTACACAAAATCAGGCGCGCATTCATTTTTAAAATATGTTTTCTTGTTCTGAAAAACTTGACATTCGTGTAAACATATATGGTTCCCGTTAACGCATAGTCAGGGTTTCCATAGACGACAACGGAATTAAGCTAAAACTAATGTTGCGTGAAGACTAACACTTATCGAGTGTCCTATTCGTCCCGTTTTTCAAGTTCATTCAAGTTCATTTTTTATTCTCACCACATCAACAGTGATTTAACAAAATACAAAATACGATATTGAAATCAAAATACAATTGTTAAAAGAAACAGATTGACATATGCATTGAAGCTAATTGAAGTCAAAATAATTACAATATGATATTACATACATAACAAGCTGATTAGATTACACCAGATATTACCATATGATATTAGCACATAACAGCTGAATAGATTGGGTAATTAAATCATTAGGATATCAATTATAATTGGAGTAATAA
>JAMKCH010056220.1:0-80786 GCA_023653785.1 Ophioderma brevispina
AACTCTTGATCAGTTCAAAGTTCTAGCAATAAAGTAGAGTTAGTTATTTAAAATTATTCCAATAGCAAGGTTGTAGCTCTCATAACAAAATATCAAACATACCAATTTCTATCTTTTAACGGTCAAAGAAATAGGTAAATGACAATTCTGGGGCTCAGTACTTGATTATGACCCAAGCCCTTCATACTTGGGCGGACAGCTACTATATTAAATAAATACATTTTTAAAGGGAGCACTGCACACTTAAGAAAATATGAAATTTCTTCAATTTGCTCTCAAAGGTTAGTCTGGCCATTGGAAGAATAGAGATATTTTATACATAAAAATAACTACCAAAAAAGATAGGGACATTATAAGAGGCTAAAGACATCCAGGTGATTGTAGGCTAACTTTTAAGTTTGTCTATTACATGAATATTGAAGACACTCATACTCATGAAAATAAAATTAAAACCACAAGGTCATAGACTGGTCAAACATGGTCCATGCCGTGTGTTCCACGCCGTTCCACGTCGTTTGTGAATTAATGTCGCCAGCGCCATAATTTATAAAATTGGTTCTGTTAACCCATAAGCGCGCTGATATGGGCTTACGTAATTTCAGGTGAGGCTAATGTATATAAAAACTTTATAAACCATGCAAAATATCCAATTTTGAAAAATCTTGAGGGTGCACTATATATTTTTAAAATGTGCCAGGTCTCTTTAAAGATGTTGGTATTCTAGAGTGCCTTTCCAACATTGTCGCCAGCCATCACTTACGTCGTTATTTCAATTTTGAGGTTTTTGCGAAATTCCGCCTCCCCTTCTCCCACCTACTTACTTAGTTCATAGAGAGTTCTTGCCATCCACAAAGTTTCAAAAATTGAGGATTTGACTAATTTATTAGTTTATAATACTGATTGTTGACATTTCTCAAAATCATCATATCAGCGTTAACATACGGTCGTTTTTAAAAATCGCCATTTCATGTACAGTGGTGTTTGGTAATTTATATAGGTTTTATTTGCCGATATCAAAATAAACGATTTCACATACCGATCTATTTTGACGTTATTTCCATCGTTTTTTCGAAACAAGCGTTAACATAGTGATCTATTTTACGTACATGGAAAAACAACGGTTGTGGGGAATCTGCGTCGTATTTTGACAATTATACATTATTGTGATTGCACATACAGACTTATAACTTGTAGCCTATTAAGATAAATAATTGCAATGTTAAGTGGATATTTTGGTTTATATTGGACTTAAAAAGGTTTTTTCAAAAACAGTAAAGTCTAGATGTTTATTAGCTTCGTTTTACGTATTATAGACATGAACTGTCGCGAGTGGGCGAAGATTTTGAATTGCGATTTTCTCGAAAACGTGTTTTGTAAAAATACGCAGTATTGATGTGGCGACGAACGATTTGATCAAAAGTGCTTACATTTTTATGTTTGGTACTAAGAAATAATCAGAATAATTCTTGTACAAAGAGGAAGATGATGAGTGTAAATCACACAAACATCAACACTGAGTGAGAGAGACAAGAAAGGTAAAGTATCTTGCCCAAGTGCACAGTACGTTGACCACAGCGGGAACGCGACCAACAAACTCAGATCATGAACGGATAGTGGATGCACTGGACCAACATGCCTACCGTGGCCGTACTGATTGGGAGAGGAGGCCCCCAAACAAAAAACGGTACAAATTGGGCCCCTCTCGGTCTCGAAAAAGCGGACATATGGACAAATATTAAACTTGATCCAAACTCCTTTGAGGAGCGTGTACCCAAGGGTTAGGTGTTCACCTTTGGTGCTGAAGTTCCCTGGTTCGAACCCCGGTAGGCCAGTCTCAGGATTTAATTGGGTACCGGTACTAATTCCTGGACTTAAATGCATAGTAACTATTGATTCCAACTAGAGTTTCCGCTCTCCCCATGGTTCATTTCGCTTGGAAATGAACCATTAGAATATCCTCCCTTTGGAGGGGACGTTAAGTCATCGGTTCCATGTACAGAGCGTCATACCTTTACATGTATATCGCCGTCAGTTTTGTAAAGCATGGGTGGTAACCCTGACTGTCCCAAGCCATCCGGTCAGTCTAGTGGGGTACTCCCAAATAGAGTTGTTAATCACTGTCTGGTATAGCTCTCTGTGGGTTTGGTCCTACTATTCTTCAAGGAATTTTGACCAGTTTCAGTCTAAGTTTGGGCAAAAGTAAATCGCAATTTTGCGGAATTTGCAACATTTTGTCAAGCCAAGGACTTCAGTGGAGCTCATCACCAAGATAAACGCACAAATTTTGCCACACTCTGGAGGGGGATGGCAGGTGTGGAGGAATTCTTGTTACAGGAAAAAATAATTAAAAAATACATTGGTCTTCTCGGACGGATGTGTCTCCTGCCATTGGTGGTTAGTGAATGATAGGCCTACCAAGACGTTTGACCTTGATAGGTGACGTTGGACCTCATAACAAATGAGGCTTGCCATGTAAACTCCATAAACTAAGTTTGGTTCCAATTGAACTGAACTTTCAAATGAGGTCAATTTTACATTTTCAGGCCTATCTTACAACTTGCCTCACATGACCTTTGACCTGGTATGTGCCTTTGACCTCATCATAAAATGAGGGATCCCATGTGTACCAATGATTCAAGTTTGGTTCCAATTGAACTTAAAATTTTCCAAGGAGGTCAATTGTACATTTTCAGCCCTCTTTTAATAACTTGACTCATGACCTTTGACCTTGGTATGTGCACCTTTGACCTCATCAACAAATGGGGGATGCCATGTTGCACCTGTGACCCAGTGGGGGTTTTATTCCATCAAGTATGAGGATATTACAGCAAAATGTTAACCCTTTTTACAACAACAACATCACAACAGACATCACAGACATCAACAGACATCAACAATAGTGGACAAAGTGATCCCTATGTGTCTTCTGCCTTAGGGCGCGACACAAAAATGATGCTATCCGTACGTCTGTTTTCTAAAATTTATTTTGGTATATTTTGGTTCATACACCCCAATAACAAATATCAGCTTTCTACTGTCCCGTCCAATTAATTACCAGCACACATTATATAACCTACTTTATGTTTCAACAATCGAGTAGGCAAAAACCTTTGTGTAACTCGATATCAAAACGTGCTATAAATACAACAGCTTGAGTCGAAGCTATTAAGAAGAACATAAAACAACTTTGTAACTGGTCAATAATCGTAACACCTGTACGTTCTGGAGACGTAGCCAATCGGGCATTTGATTAGGCTAGCGCGGACCTCCAACAAGACTCAGCTTCACCTCCTGATTTCACAGGTGTGTCGAGGTAATCAATAGCCTTGCACGAATAAACCAATATTTTCGTGGACAATATTTCACGGTTTTAAGGCAGATTGTACATTTTCCACAGTTTTGAATTCGCAGTTCTGGTATATGCGCTATAATGAAATATTAAAGCTTATTTTCACATTTTCTGTGTTTTATTTCTTGGATGCCTTGTGATCTGTGAATCCGCGAAAATAAAACCACTGCGAAAATTTAAGCTTATACAGTATGTCTTCTTTCTTTCGAGCCAACCTCTTCTCCTTGTGCATTATTTAGATGAGTTGTGCAAAAGTAGTGAGTTACTTGTTAGTGAGTTAGGGACGAAGTTCAAGGTAAGTTACAACTAGGTTTAAAAGTGGTCTGCCAGGGTAGTCAATACTTATTGTTTTGTGTGTGCAACAAGGTCCTAAAGTGCAATAGCTTGCCATTTGACCGAAATTCCCATAAAGCATACTATGAAGCCATCTTGGGTCGTGGCTCTTTAGATGGTTCTTCAGGCAACAGTCACCTGAAGAACCATTTATGAGCCACTGACTCAAGGAAAGACAAAATGAGAAGCAATGCGAATCCATGGCAAGCACCCAGATTTATCACATGGCAGCATAGCACCTACGACTTCTTTCCACTCACATGGTTTTTATTATTCATCTTTTGTCCTTCAATCTTATCAATCTTATTTCTCCTCCTTGCTTAATTGAAGGGTAGTGGAGCAAAAGTTGTGATTACTTGTTTTGTGAATTAATGGATGTGTAGAGTGTTAAAAGCTTCACTTCATTTTTTAACCAAATGTACTAATAGCTATTCCTTGTGTATTTTAAGTTAAAGACCTATCAGTGATTTGCTACATCATCAATCCAAAAATCATCAAAAATCCAATTTTTTTGCATGTTATGTAACAAGTATAACAGGTATCCGACCATACCCTGCAAATGATAAGACCAGAATCAACCTAATAAGGCCAGAATCAGATAAGGACAAAATCAGATATATCATTACTGTCCGTTCGACACTTACTACAACACAGTAATTGAATGGAGACTCGTAGCTTGGACACTGCCGTTTTCTTCCCCTTCCTTTTCTGTCAATTCTACAGCTGGAAAAGGTAACTTATGAAGAATTCTACAGAGCTTATCCGGGTATGGGGGGGGGGGGGGTTTGAGTGTTTCACTTTGAATTCGCTTCCGCAAATTTCAAATATTTTTTCAAATCACTGATAGTGTCCCCCCCTTTTTTTAACTCTTTTCTACTTTTTTACAGAATAAAACAATATTAAAAAAAACCTTACTTTTGTTGCTCTTTTTTGAGAGGGGAAAGTTCATGAGTGAGTTTAACCTGTCAAATGTACTCAAAAGCTATCATTTTTGTCCTTTTTGAAGTGAAAATCAGTGAGATTAATAACAGCTATGGCTTTGTCCTTGTGATAGTATTTAAAGCATATGGTGTTAAACTGTGAAATATTCTTTGTTGGAGTTATGAGGATGAAAAGTCCATGGTGTGTTCCACTTCTACTTTTGCATTGTGCCAGTGGTTATAAAAGCTAATATGCTCTCTCCCATTTATTTATTCTTTTTAAGTATGATTTTAAAGCCACTATCAGTGATTTGCTAAAATCAAGCAAATCGAAAATCATCAAAAATCAATTTTTCCATGTAATGTAACAAGTACAGGTATCCTAACTACCTGCAAGGTAAGACCAGAGCACTTGTAATAAAGACAAAAGCGGGCATTTTAGTCCATTACTGTCCGTTCGGAGCACTTACTACAACACGTAATTGATGGAGAATCGTATCTTGAACACTGCCGTTTTCTTCCTTTGTCTGTCAATTATCAGCTGGAAAAGTTAACTTATGAGAATTCTAGCAGACTTATCTTCACTTTAAGCTAATCCTGCAAATTTCAAATATTTTTAAAATCACTGATAGTGTCTTTAAGGCAGTAAAATTACCGCATTTACGCTGAAAGAATTCTAGATGAATTAAAACTTTAGAAGTCAATATTGTCTTGATGTAACTGCCAGCTATTTCAAATGGGGAACAAAATTTATTTTTTAAGTACAAGGCGCTAACTCCTGCATTGTTTGTAAACTCTCCTTCATAACTCTCTTGTTCTTATTGGAAATAACACGATACTAACTCGCCAAAAAGCCCCTTGCTGTATTGATGACCCTTTCTGACTATACGATATCGCTCTCATCAATACTGGTTTATGGAGCACATAGAAAACATCACTTTTATAGTTCATGTACAATAACCTTTTCTTACTCGAATTACTCTACACTCTATTATCATATCCAGTTCTCATTCCATCAAGATCATACAAGTTCCACAAAATCCACAAATGCACCAAGTAATAATATTTGGAATGGTAGTTGAATACTCAACTTTGAACCGTTTTTCTAACAAGTCCATTTTTTTTTCTAAAACAATGACACATTGTATTCATTCACATATTATATAGTTTCAAAAAGTTAACAAAAAAAGCCAGACTAGGAAGTAATATACAAATGCCATAACATCGCAGAACTATTGCGTTGTTAAGTCCGGTAGCGCACTACTATATACAATAAAAGAGAGACAAACAGGTGGAAGAATACTATAGATAGAGAGAAAACAGTCTTAACATTTGGTCGAAAATAGTAAAAATTAATGGAAAATTTATTTGCATAGGAGGGCACCGAGTCAAGGACACTTTGTTTATGGAAATTTCCTGGCAGATATTGAAGCATATTTTGGGTTGCAGGACGAAATATCAATTCATTTCATATGGATATTCATTATTTCAATCAATACTGTCCCCGATTTCCTATTCCAATAGAATCCGTTGCAATGTAAGCAATTATATCACACCAACGCAGCCAAGCTTAGACCCCCTTGATATAATTCCATTCAAAAAAAAATTGGAACAGGCATGATGGCTTAAAGCAATAACAGTGCATTTGTTTGAAGAGCACCCCCAATTTTGAAAATTTGATAATTTTGCACAGTTATGTTGGTAATTGTCTAGGAAACTATACCCGCGAACGAGAATGCTCAAAACTGCATATTTATCATAAAATAAGCAATTTTGTAATTAGAATTGGGATCCCAGATTGTACTTAACGGCAGAGCTGGAAATGCTAAGTTTATGTCCATCCATGATAAAATAGTGCCACCTCAAGAAAATGACTTGACTTGCCTGAACCAATAAAAACAACTAATGGATGAGCGTAGATACGTACATGATGCTATTTCCTGGCTTTTTCATATTGGAAGCCCGTTTTTGCGGCCCTTGAAGTATTATCGGAGATCTCTGATATTAATTACTCTAATTACAAAATTCATTCATTTGTGACACACAGACATTTTCGAGCTTAAGGTAGGATTATCGGCTACGGCTTCGTGCCCAGATCTCGCTGAAATTCTCATGAAATGTTGGTATTGGTGAAAGAAACATGTGTGCCAAATTTTAATTTTTTCCAAAAAGGCGTTTTGGAGATATGTCACATAATGCGTTTCAATTCCATAGATTAGACTTTGTACAGGGACTGATTTTGGCAGCATAGAAAATGGACCAAAATGGGGTAATTTTGTCAAAAACTATACAATTTATTTCATTTCTTTCTCAAGTAATTGATGAGTTATAAGATTGGTGTTTGTTTTTTATGGTTAGAGAAAATATCCAATACAATTTTTTATTTTCTGTGTGTCACAAAAAAAAAGAACACGTGGTTGCAACACACTTTTTTGGCTGAGCTATCTAGAAATACTGAAGTTTCCACTTTTCATCATTTTTGCAGAAGAAACTAAACTTCTTGGTGATGAAGAAGGTTGTTATGAAAGAAATCAGATTTTGAAAATATCACGTTAGATTTTGCAGATGAGTGGTTCTTTTGAAAGTAAGAGGTGTTGTTTCTAATTTTCAACTTAAATTATTTGAGTAATGCCACATTGAAAAAAATATTTTTCTAAAAATAATAAAAACACTGAAAAAAACAGGCCAACGTGAGATTTTAGGTATTTTATGATCACACATCCCTGGCGTTTCAGCTTAAAGCACTTTCCATTTGGCTAGGAAAAACTATTAATGAAAAAAATAAAACACTTTAAAACAAATCGCACTGTTTGAAACTCCAAAAAATTGTGGAGGAAAGTTCAATCCTTACCATACCTCAGTTTGGACTAAATTGGATTTAGGGATTTATTTTATGATCATTTTTCCATAAGCCCATTTTATCCGATGATCCTATAGTTTACTAGTCAGTTACCAACTGAAACGTTTGTAAAATCTCAAATTTTTGAAAAATTGGGGGGCGCTCTTCAAAAATGTGCTATTTTATTGCTTAAGGGTCTTCACCCAGATTGGACTTAGTCCTGGACTAATAATAAGCAGGACTAAATTCTTGGTGAGTATGAGCCATTGTGAATTTGTATTTAAAGAATGAGGTACAGCATTATGTGCCCTATACATATTAAGCTGTGAGTTAAGGTTTCATGGCCCGATCGCTATAGCCTCGTCCCCAGGGACCCCAGATTTTACTGGAATTGGTCAACCAATTTTTGTACAGAAGAAGCTACTATTTTTCTCATGTGCCCTGTGAAGTCTCAGGGCCAAAGGATGTTGGTTTGGAAGTATGAGCAAAAATGTGGCCCATTTTGGGCGACCAATAGTAATTTTGCACAGTACTCTAGGGGGATTGCAAAATCATGATTTTTAGATCTCCACATCACAAAACGGATTGAAGATACCGGCGCGCCACTTTACAGATGGTGGGGTTTGGGGGTAAGGCCAGGGAGCGAAAGAAAAAAAACGGAGACGGAAAGCGGGCCATCCCCGGGAAAAGGGGGCCACCAAGGTGGACGGCATGCAAGACCACAAAAACACGCAAAACAACAACACAGCGAAAAAACAAGAACACCAACAGAAAGAAAAAAAAAAAAAAAAATAAAAAGAAACAAAAAAAAAAAAAAAAAAAAACACAAAAAAAAAAAAAAACAACCCCCACCCCACCCCCCCACCCCCACCCCCCCCCCCCCCCCCCCCCCCCCCCCCGACCAGAACAAAATGATGGGAGTTTTTTTTGGAAATAAGTGTATGGAAAAATTGCCAAATCAACAATTTGGGTCAAAATTGGTTAAAATCTGCAAAATTTGTGGTTGCTACCCCCCAAAAAAATCATGTTTGACCACCCTTCCCCCACCCCCACCCCAAAAAAAACAAGTCTGGTGCCAACACTGGAGACAAGCTTTAGAGAAAACAAAAACAGCCCAATTCTCTTCTTATTATCGTGCTGATAAAGCGGCCGGCCGCTTTGATCAAATTGAATCGTACGACTATTAAATATACTGTAAACTGTTATTATGTGGTTGTGTTTTATTTTACAAATTTCAAAATCATCTTTGAAATGGAAATGAAGACATGCCAAAAATAAATGATTGCAAAGAGTTAAAATTCTCACCTGTTACCGGTTTCCGAAAATAAATACCAACTGCAAAATTTATAAAACAAAAAAGTAAAAAAGTATTGAATTTGTTCGTTGATAAGCACTGTGACTTAAGATTTATATTACTTGTGATGAACTCCCCTACGGGATACACATGTTAATTTACTCAGGCTACACCCCCCTTTGGCCAAAATTTGAACATACCATCGCATTAATTACACTTTTACAACAAAATTGTAATCGAATGATGTATTTTTGTTCATTTCTTCGATAAAAAATGCTTTAATGCCGGTGTGTAGAAAAAATGTGACTACAGCAAAGTTGATTATTAAACTTGATGCTTTACTTCGCGACTAAAATAATCAGCATGGATGAGTTTAGAACTATACATTCAGGATATGAATTAAAAGAGTACAATGTCGTATTCTTGTAACAGAGTAAATGTTTGTAGATTCTGACGGGCGAGAAAAGAAGCTTAGAATTATTTTAAAAAGATGTTCCCAGAAGTTCTTCAAATCACACTGAAGCGAAAGTCAAAACAGTTCAAACATATTTATTCTTCAAATATAAGATTCTATAAAAGAACAATACAATTTGGAATCACTTTGATTTAAAAGAATAACATTTTCTATAAGTCAAGCCATTTAAAAATAAGATGTCTCAGGTAGTTAATTGCAGTTAAATCGGCCTCAAAACATCAAAGTAGCACAAATTAGAAACAAAGCTAGAAATAAGCATAAATGTGCCACATTTACCACAGATATGCGTCCATTTTCCAGAGCTGTAATGGTCTTTGAAATTAATATCACACTCCTAGCTCCCTACAGGGATTATGTGTCTTGAGTAATTTATTGATATGTATTTTGATTTACATCCGGCAGCCATTTCATCTTTCCTTCTTAGATGGTAACCCTATGCAATATAACAATGTCAATTTTATGCTGGTTTTTATCGCTGAGTTATTATACTCTGGTACGGATTATCAGGTTAAAGTGATTAAGAGTTTTAGTGTGAGGGTTTTCAAGTCCATTGGTGAAAGAATCACGTGTGTGCTGGGCAGGTTTATGACAGACAGATACAGCGGTTGGTGATGGCGGGGGGCGCAAGAGGGAATTCGCCCCCCCCCTAATTTTTTTCTTGCCCCCCCCCAGTTTGCCCAACCCCTGCCCCAAAGAAAAATGAGGGATTTTGGGCAAAATTTGGCGATTTGGGGCAAAAAAAATCACCAAATTTTGACAAAAATTGGCGAATTTGGGCCAAAATTGGTTTAAAATCTCCAAATCTTTGATATTTCCCCCAGAATTTCACTTTTGCCCCCAAAAAATTTCACTTCCCCCCTCCCCCAGAAAAAGAGGTCTGGCACTGCCAGATAAGAGTTAGCACCTTAGCATTCTTACTGAAACTGTGATTTACATGTACAGGTATGGCTTTCCATGTACATGGGACTGACTACTTGATGTCCCCTCCAAAGGACAACTTTTTTTCATGGTTCATTTGACCAAGTCCAAATGAACCATGGGGAGAGCAAATGCTAGACTGGGATTAAAAATTACTTGGACAGGGGATATGCACACCTCATGTAAGCCGCAACAAACTAGGCGGGAGGTTGGGCACATTCTTTCCCAATTATGCATCATAAAAAGGTGTGATTTCTCTCCTGGTTAGGTTAGACTGTGCTTTTCATCCATCACTGGGAGTGGGATTCTTACTTTGTTTTGGGAAGGGACGTGCCTCCGAGAGTCCGGAAGTAGGACCCATAGCATACCAATTTTTTTTTTGCCCAAAATGACCCATAGCTATACCAGGAATGCAAATGTGGACATCAATTGCAAAAACCCAAATTGCATTTTTTCCTTGATACTTTGACATTTTTAAAGCAAATTTTGGAAAGCTTTTGGCTAGAATTAATGAATTTGACTAATTTTCTAACCATTTTTAGACAATGTTGGCTTCTTATTGAAAAAAATTACTAACTTTCCAATTAAGGTCAGAAAATTTGAAACAAAAAAAAACCAACAAAAAACCACCAATTGGCTATAGAAACCAAAAGTGGACAATAAAAAAGGGGTTTCAATTGATATACCAGAAGCTGAAAATGGGACTTGATGCTTGGCACGTCCCTGTATGGTAATTTGTGTTGATTACTCCCGGGATTGATACTCCACAAATGCATAAGCACTAATTTTTGCCTGTTGAATCACCTGACCTACACATGATATTGAAGCGAATTCAGAAAGTCACCGACTTGCCGACTTTCAAACTGGTAGATCAAACCCACATGCAAAATATCGGAGACAGTTTTAATGAAATGAGTTAGCTTCATATTGATCAACCTATTACTCACAAACATAATAGGTCACTGGGTTTTGCCAGTAAGCAATATACCCAAATGAACTCCACGCCCATGCGGGAACCGTTCAGACAATCCACTGACTCGCAATTGTTTCGTACCAATGATATCCAGACCCCCCGATGACATGTTGAGACAGTTTCAATGGCCAAACAGTCGAAGATGAAATCAGGTGTTGAGCACATTACTGAAGGTGACAGTCATGCCGGTAAGGTGTATATATGGAATAAACGTGTACCAGCCCAACATGGGTTCTACTGAATATAACACATCAATTCAGACCACAGCAACCATTGCCCTTAGTGGTTTTCAATTGGATGCTAGTTTTGTATTTTATTTTTGAAATATGTCATATTTGGAAAATTCAAGAGAGAACGTCAGCCACCCACCTTCGATACTTATCCGCCACGACCCTTCCCTCTTTTATACTACAAACGGTTTATTAACATTCAGAATTAAAAACTGCACTTTCCCTTTCGCTACTGGGCCACTGTCTTGGGGCCCCTGCCATTTGTTTTCTTTTGGTGTTAAAATATTATGATGGTCATAATAAATGGTGTATACCTTTTCATTCTAAAACTGTTGGTGATGGAGCATATTACTATGATAAAATCCAGATACTTTGGCCAATGATTCACCAACATTGGGGCCTGAACATCTTTGCCAGCTGAGATCCTTATCCTTAAATCTGCCACTGAATTTGATTTGGGGACGCATCTAGTGGTGCCTAACCTCTAAGAATAAGACAAGATTGAATGAGCCTTACTAATTTTAATGAATTTTTACGGGTTTTAAACACATTTTCAGATTGCCGTAGCATAACAGCCAGGGTGGGGTGGGTGGTGGGGTGGCAGGGAGAAGGGTTGCCCACACTAAGAACTTTGGACCAGGAAAAGAAAAAGCTTGAAAATCAATCATGCTAAATCAGCCCTATTTTGCCTGCTCATCAGGAAATTATCACCTCCACCCATGAAACTCCACTTCTAACCATCTCCAAATTAAATCTTCACCTTGAAGCATTTGACAAAATGCAAAAAACGCATAGCATGCGCAAATCGCTGAATTTTACTTTTGACTCTTTGACTTTGCCCCTTGCCCCCAAACTTTTTGCCGAGCTTTTGATCCAGAGGGGCAAAGTGTCCAAGTGTCCCCACATAGGGAAAAATTTGTACGTCGTCCTGGTGATTCGCTCCAATTATGTCTGAATTGACAAAATGCACAAAACATCGAAAATGCTGATTTTAATTTAATGTTTGCCTACATTTTTGCCCCGCCTCGGGTGGTAACCCACTGCCCTCACCTTTAAGAAATTTACCTTGTGCTTGTTAAGTTTTTTCACAAATCGAAGGGAGTTTGCCAAAACCATGAAAATGAATTCGCTTGTTAAAAATTTGTTTTACAGTACTATCCTCGTGGGTTTTGATTACAGATCATTACTCTCCACCTCCTTCTCCCCCCTGTCATCACATTGTATGTGACTGCTTATGCCAATTACTATATACCACTATCCAAATTGAGCCTGATATATTCAGGACAATCAGTATTGTATCCTACTAATAGTACAAAGCTTTGCAATTAAATGTGCGTGTTCCAATCGTCTTTGGGACCCCCCTGATTTACCTGGGCGTAGTATCGATTTTGATATCTGATTAAAAGCTGTATTTTTCTCATTGTCGTCCTGAAATTTCAGCAATCAAATCCATTTCATTCCCAAGATATAAACAAAAAAATGCCATTTTAAAGGCACTATCAGAGATCAACCCAAAAGAGTCAAAATATTTGAAAGTTGCAGGAGTAGTCTAAAAGTAAAGGATAAGTCTTTAGAATTCGCTTAAGTTATTTTTTTTCCATATGCAAAATGCCCAAAAAAAAGAAGAAATCAGCACTGTTCAAAATATTAATCTCCATTCATTTACGTGCTGTAGAAAGTGTCCGTATGGAGAGTAATCACTAAAACATTCAAATTTGTCTTTATTAGGGCTTTGCAATATGCATTATTGCCTCTATCATCAAAACCACAAGTTTGTTTCCCACGGTACTTGATTGTGCATGTGTGCAATTGTCAGGCTCTCATTTCAAGTGGAGAATGCAACAGATCTAAATCGGAACAAGCACCTTTTTAGTCTAAACCTCCTGCCATACTTCAGTTTGTTTAAAAAATGATATTTTTTTGGTACAAAATCACAGAATTTTAGGGGTTAATTTTTAGGCATAATATGATATGGTCTGGTTACTTAGGGTAATACACCACTAACCTGGCTGCCATAGGGATAAAAAAAATCTTGGGTGGACTACTTTCTTGCATGGCTACTGAAAAAAATGCTTTAAAATGTCTGAAAATGCACTAGTTTATATTAAGAAGTGGTGAAATTTCATGATTGACATTGTAGACTGGTATGTTAAGTAAATGGTATTTGAACAGTAAATTTTGAGGCAATTTATTCTGTGCTTGTCCTGGGGCTAATTCATCCCAGGCTCATCAATTTCACAATGATTTGCCCACACTCAGGCGTACCGACTATAAAGCATCTTGTGCTGGGCATTTTGACCTGTTGCGAGTTTGACGGTTCTTAACTGAAAACTTTTCTGGTCACCATACATTAAAAATGTGGTCATTTGGTGATTTTAGCTTGTACTTTTGGTGTGATATTGTTGTATCAGATCTGTTCAAATGGATACCCTATCTGAAACCAGACCTATTCAAATGGACACTCTATCCGAGACATGGCCAGGCAATACATGTATTACCATTGGAATTTTAACCTGGGATTTTACAGTCCCATTTGAGCTATCTTATGGACTGTTCTGGTTTGAACATGACAAAACACCAAAATCATAATTCTAATTTTATACTCTTGAGACTGAAAAGTCTCAGATAGAGTATCTAAGACAACACCAAAATCATAATTCTAATGAGCGTTTTTTGTAACTCGGGTGGTGATGGAGCATAATATTTTGCGTTTATTGCTGGCACTAAGATGCCACATGGTTTCTTTATTCTCAATAAAAATAAGGATTTTTTGGATGAATTTCTATAAAAAAGCCTCTAGTGACCTGATTTTTTTGGTTTTATTAGAAAGCTCCTTTGAGTGCGCAACTTATATAAAAAAAATAACTCCAACATTTTGAGCTAACTTTTTTCCTCTACCTAGAAATGTTCATGAAAAAATTGATTTGTCCATAGACCTATGGGTCATTCCATGCCAATTCAACAAATCGAGTACACCATCATCTCATGGATTTCTTTCTATTTTGGTAGGAACGTGCCTCCGAGAGTCCTGGAAGTAGGACCCTAGCAATACACTTTTTGCCCAAATGGACCCATAGCTATACCAGAGATGCAAATATTGAGCCAAATTTACCCCAATTTTTGCCAGTTTTTCCCTTGATACTTTGACATTTTAAGCAAATTTGGAAGCTTGGCTTCAGATAAGAATTTGACCTAATTTTCTAACGCAGCATTTTAGAAAATTTTGCTTCTGATGAAAAAATTCTAACTTTCCATGAATTTCAGAAAATTTGAAAAAAAAAAACCAACAAAAACGACCCATTGCTATACCAAAATTGACATGAAAAAGGGGTTTTCATTGATATACGCAGAAGGCTGAATGGGACTGATGTCTGTGGCACGTCCTGTATGGTACTTTGTCGTTGATTACTCCCCGCGGGATTTATACTCACCGCAAATCATAAGCCATGAATTTTGCCATTTTAAATTCAACCTGACTACACTGATATGGAAGCGATTCAGAAGTCAACGACTGCATACTTTCAACCGGGTAAGATCAAAACCAATGCAAAATGTAGAGAGCAGTTTTAATGAAACTGTTGTCAGCTCATTTGATCACCTATTAATCACAACATATTAGGGTCACTGGGTTTTGCCAGTAGCCATATACCCAAATTACTCACGCCATGCGGGACTGATTTCAGAATTCATGCCTTGCCGATGTTCGTACCAAGAAGATCAAGACCCACCTTGACATGTGAGACAGTTTCTATGGCCAACAGGCTTAAGATGAATATTGTGTTGGGGCACATTACTAAGTGATCATACTCGTAAGGTGGTCGAGATGTTAATAAGCGTGTACCAGCCCAAAATGGGTTCTACTGAGATACTACACGGCAATTCAGACAACAGCAAAAATGCCTTATGGGTTCAATTGGCTGCATAGTTTGTGTTATTATTGGGAAATATCATTGATTTTGTAAATCCCAAGAGAGAAAAGCCGCCACCTTGATACTTATCCGCCAACACCTTCACTCTTTTGAGACTACACGTTTATTAAAAATTCAGAATTAAAACTGCACTTTCCGTACTGGCCCCGCTCTTGGAGGCCCCGGCTCTTGGAGCCCCTACCATTTGATTTTTTGTGTTTGTAAATATGTTTAGGATTGTATTATATGGTTTATACTCTTTTCATTCCTTAAAACTGTTTTTGGTGATGGAGCCATATTACATGATAAAATCCAATACCTGTCCATGACTCACCAAACATTGGGCTACATCTTTTTGCCAGCTGAGATCCTTTTCCTTAAATCTCCCCTGATATTGGTATTTGGGACCAGGCCAACCTCTTAATAATAAGACACATATTAATGAGCAGTACTAAGTTTTAATGATTTTTACATTTTTTGAACACATTGCAGATTGCAGTAGCATAACAGTCAAGGGTGGGGTGGGGATGGGGGGTGGGCAGGGAGGAAGGTTGCACACCCAGAGAACTTTGACCAGGAAGAAAAATCTTGCAAATCATGCTAAATCAACCTATTTTGCAGGGTTGAATATTTCTCTCATCCTTTGCACTCACCCTTTAAAGGGGCAGTTTCGGGATCCACGCCTCGTCCCCCGACTTATCGAAAAGATTTGAGATTTTTATATCATCTGAACCGTTAGCCTTAGTAATCACGGTGCCCATCTTACGTGCAAATTTGGTTCCCGCAATCTTGGCAAGAAATTCGCAATTTTGTATTTTCGTCCTAAACGACAGACATTACAGCACAGGTAGCCTATGGGACTGTGGGAACTTGACATTGCTCATAACACAAAACCGGCAAGATCGGGATCATCTCCACTTTTGGGAATAAGCTTTTCTCAAGGATATCTGTTGTCAATGAATAAAACATAAATGTGCTGGAAATCCCGAATGCACCTTAAGTAATTTACTTGTGCCTGTTATTGCAAAATCCTTCAATTTGTTGAAAAAAATAACTAGTGAATCGAAAAAACTGTATGCATGCGCATGTGCGTGTTGTGTTTGTTCTTTATAACCGAGTGTATCTTTTTTCCAGAGTATCTAATTTCCATGGGCGCCATCAAGCAATCAATCGGATTTATAGGGGATCCGTAGATGTCCTTCACAAAAAAATAGAATGTTTCCAAAAATTGAGTAAGTGATATTTATAATGAAAAAGACAAACATCAATTTTAAGCATATAATTTTCACAAGTAAAAAGAAAACACTGTTAAGTTTATCGCTGGATATCCATTCGTAGAAAGACAAAACGTTATAGAAGCTCACTTTAAGTTTTCTGTGGAACCTTTAAACCAGAATAACTTTACTTTTGTTCACTTAGAAAACTATTGATAACAATATTTTTCCAAATATACAACACCGACTTCAAATTAAAATTGAATTGCACATAAAATGCTCAAGAGCCCTTTTACTGCTAAGTGTACACAGGGTTGCTTGTTCGAGAATTTATCATCTCTCTCAAAGACTAAAATAAGATTTTTAGTTCATTTGAATTAATATTCTCCACCAACATTTGACCCTCAGAATACTTCCTAAAGTTTGTCGTCTTCAGTAGACGAGTCGTTGTGTGGTGTAAACTCTACATGTGGTCTAAGCTGGTGAAAACCTTTATAGACTATATGATTTGTTCAGCAAGGTACACACTGTAGTGTTCGCTATACTGTAGAATACAATATTAATAAGTTATCAATGCTTAAAATATTTAAATCTATCTCTATAGGGGGGGGGGGGGGGGGGGGGTTAGTCCTGAAAAAGACTCGCTGAAGTGTCTACATAAGTTCAATGGCTCTTTATTGCACTACATTGTGCCTCCTTAAAAAAACCCTATGGAGAAGTGGATCCCGACAAAAGAGAGAGGAGAGAGAATAATAGAGGATAAGCTAGCTAATAGTTATCATAGAGTAAATATAGTAAGAGAGATCAGTGAACTAACTCGTTTTCTTTCTCTCTCTCTCTCTCCGTCTTTTTCTTCTGCTGTTCTACGGGATTGGATAACGGAAATCTAATTGTCAATATTGAAAAAGTTGCAACGTTTGTGCAATATTGTGGAAATTGCTAATTTTTTTCATTTTGTAAATAAATCTAACTTGGCAAATCATTAAGTATACAGAACAATACATTATTTAAGGGGTGAGTGTATAGGGATATTTTTAGTATGATATGATAGGCACAAAAATGTGCCATCTGGGTCATGGCTGAAACAGTGGGAAATTTGGGAGCTCCTTCCCAGGAAATGCGGCTATTTGGAGGAAATTTGGCCATTTTGAGGGAATTTTATTACATTAGATATAGTGTGAAATCTTGTGAGAAAATGTGACTATCTTCCCGAGAAATTTACATTTTTTCAACCCTTGTACCTGTGTCGATGGAGAGTAGACTGGGTATGTATAGTTATAAATTTTTACACTCTATCAAGCACTCCTTGAAATTCTAGTTCTAACCCTAAATCATTCTCTTAAATATAAACCTACACAACTTAGTGTCACATAAACGCACTTCTGTGAACATGGCGCAGGGCGGGCAATGCTATTCCATGTCACATGGAATTGATACGAATCAACAACATTAAGTTCCTGTAGCAAGAGAATCGAAGCCAGTGTTTGTTGAATCTATTTTCCAAGTATTACTGAGTGCGGGTGGGTGTTTGTGGGGGTGGGTGTGTGTGTGTGCACGTGCCTTCAGGTGATAACAGTACACAAGCCTGATTGCACGATGTCAAGACTTAAGATGGCCATTCTCACATGCTTCAAATTATCAAGACATGTTGCAAGCTGTAACTCAAACTTGTTCACAGCTCAACAAGTTAAACTGTTCCCTGTAATTATGATCTATGATGCATAGCAATTTGTCTATCGTGCATTCAACGTATGACTTCATCAACCTTTTAACAAATTCTTCATAACTTGTTCTTCACGACATAATCCTGATCCAACCCAAGCCAACCTCCATACCAAGACAGTACATAATATTATTCAATCAATGCCTGCGGTACATTCAGGTTTCATTGCCTATACCTCATCATTGTCTGTGTCACGTCTATCTCCTTTGGTAATGCGTCAAAAGCGATGTTGCCCATCATTCTGCACCTGTTTTCTTAAATTTGGAAATTGCCTTTGATGGCTCCCTATATTTCCCATACAGCCAAGTGACGTTTCTAGACTGTTTTCGGGCAAAATATCGCTGGGTGAATTATGAGGGTGGTTGCAGGCAAAAAAAGCTAAAGCGAAAACGGGGTTATCGGCATAACGTAACCCCTCCCATGGTGCTATATGTTCCCTTGTTTCCGTATGAGGCTTTTCAAGCCGAGATATCTACAGCTTTGAGGGTATTGACGGCCATTTCGTAAGGGTATGCATGTTTGCTTAAGGACCTGTTCACAATGCATACAATAATGGCAACAAGAGATCAAAATTCATTTCTATGTTATTTTGCATATTGCATATTCCCTTGTATTGTAAAATGATTATTCTGGATGTTGTTTGCACTTGTTTTGAAAGTTTAAATTTCAAAATTTCTGTTGTTGGAAAGGTAAAAAAGCTCTGTGTCTACAGTACCTGATTTACATTCTGGTTATCTGTTTCGTATTGAAGTCTTTCGTATTGATGGTTTTTATTATTAAAGGTGCATTTTTCATTACAACATATAAGTTTCCTTATTGCTTCAAAGATTGTCATAACATCCCCAAAAAAAAAAAAAAAAAAAAAAAAAAAAAAAAAAAAAAAAAAAAAAAAAAAAAAAAAATAAAAAAAAAAAAAAAAAAAAAAAAAAAAAAACAAAAAAAAAAAAAAAAAAAAAAAAAAAAAAAAAAAAAAAAAAACAAAAAAAAAAAAAAAAAACAAAAAAAAAAAAAAAAAAAAAAAAAAAAAACAAAAAAAAAAAAAACACAAAACAAAAACAAACTGTTTTTTAAAAAAAAAAAAAAAACAAACAAAAAAAAGAAAAAAAAAACCAAAAAAAAAAAAAAAAAACACAACACCCCAACACACAAACACAAAAAAAAAAACCAAAAAAAAAAACCAAAACACAAACAAAAACCCACAAAAAAAACAAAAAAAAAAAAAATAATTCCCACGTACTTAAATCTAATTGTATTATACTCTTGTGAACCCCTCCTAATGACCTGACTACCAGCTGCAATGCCAAATGTCCAGATGACATTAAAACACCAATGCACATACACATGCGTATCAAACGTCATCCACGACTGCTGTAACTTTTGAACCCAAAGGTGAAAAAGTATAATCTACAGATCAGTAATGTTTTACATAAAATTAATGTTTCAATCAAAGTAATGTTTACAGATATGCAGTGAACTATCACCTTAAAAAAATAACAGAGGGCCCATTGAAATTGACGTCAAAAGGTGGGATTGTTGATGCCTGCCTGGTGATTTATCACCATCTTGAATTTGAGACAGTCACTTTTAGTCAATAGACTCTTAAACAGATGTAAGTTTTATACAGTATATATAACATGTTCGCTTGCAAGACTTTGCAAGAGATGAATATGACAATGTAAAGGTCAAGAGGTCGGTTTGTTTAGATAAGCGTCAATACAAGGACTTAAATTAATTAAATATTGATTACTTTGCGAACTAATATCCCAAAAATAGACAACTTATTGTGAACTTTTTTTTTCTTTGTAAACCTAGTGGCACCTTTTTGTTACATTTCCCTCGTAGGTCAGAGACGTATGAGAAAAACAAATTTGAATATCAATTTATATAATAGAGTCAGAGATGTGGCTAAAGATTCCAGGTTTGCCAAGCAAAGGCCTCCAGAACTAATTCTCTGTCCAAGAATGCAACCTTGAAATAGGTAAACATCCAAGGAAATCCTACGGGATTCATATACTAGCACTGTGGCCTTTCAATCTTGTCTGGTTTGATTCTCTTAAATGGTTAATCTCCAATCCCGGACAAAAATATGCTTGGCTTCGCATGATGCCTTGAATTCTCATGGCCTCATCTCCGAGGTACCTTGGATAATCTCTATATTGTTCACCGTGTCGCCAAATAGACGTACAATTTGACATGTTGTCTAAATAAACCCCTGCCAAAAAAATATGAGCTTTGAAATGATGCAATACATGAGTTGGGATTTTCTGATTGAATCCGCAAAGTATGAATTGGATTTTTTTTGGGCAGAGATACCTCAACTACTCAAAGATGCCATTGAAAGACATGAGAAAATACATCATCATGTGAATGCTGCCATTTGTCAGAATTTACCATCAACCATAATATTTTGTAAAATCTTTTGTCAGTGGTTCTTGAAATGTTTCTTAGGTGACACCGTCAACCTGAAGAACCGTTTCAAGAACTAATGACTCAAGGAAAGATATTTGATTATCCTAATACCTGGCAGCACACATGTATCACATGGCATCTATTACACTTCCAGCTTCTTGGCATCACAACAACGATATGTGTGCAAGTAGGATTGGGTAGTATTTTGGTAGGGCATTTTATCAGCTCTTAAACCCTGCCCTTTTATAACATTTATGATTGGCTATTTCATCATGATTATTTCAGTCAACCATATGGAATGCAGCTTCCAAATATTTTAATCTCTATGCCGTCTTTAACCCACCACCATTCTACAATGTTGCCGATTGGCTAAAAATATCACATAAGTTCTATTGTGACTCAATCAGCATCACCTAAGTTTCTGTTTATGACCATCAGCATCCATAATTCGTTTGACCAATCAGCACTCACATAAGTTCTGTTTGACCAGCAGCAATCACATAAGTTCTGTTATGACCACTCAGCAATCACATAAGTTCTGTTGTGACCAATCAGCAATCACATAAGTTCTGTTGTGACCAATCAGCAAGTGTACGCTTGGGTTAATTTCAGAATACCAGTAACTATAGTTGTTCATATAAGATAAACATGACCTTACAGGGATTGCAGCGATAATGCAAGACAATCTCAAAAATGTGCAAATTCATTTTAAGTTATAATTAAGGGATAAGTTGTGTTACAATTCCATACATACTGCTTTATGTATAAATAAACCACCAAATAGTTAAAAAAGGAAATATTTGAGTAAATTTGTTCATACAGTTTTCCGCAAATTTAACATACAGCGACGGCATCTCAAAATACTCACTAAACAGCTGATTGTTGGTTACACCAGTACAAAATTAAGAAAGAATCAATGATGTGTTGTGGTTTGATGTCAAAACTGTGTGATCATGGTGCACAATAATATCACGCTGAAAATCTATGATTGCACCGGGTAAAGCTTTTTGATCTCAGTTGGAGATTTTATGTGCATGTATAGAACTACGAATCAAAGAATAGAAGACTTGCTTTTCTTTAATACCCAGATTTTCATTAAGCCAACCACTTGCAGGTAACAATTTTCAATAATTTAAAACATAAAAAAAATGAATTTTTATGATTTTTTCGATGTTTCTGATTAGCAAATCGCTGCTAATTCCTTTAAAATAAAGTCATTGGAAAATCTAGGGAAGCGCCAAGGTCTTAATGAAAACCTAGAGTAAATATACTTAATAGCTATAAGTGTAAAAATAGAAATAAGAGCGTAGGAAGACAAACTTGCTAGATCAGTTTGGAAAGTGGTAGGAAGCGATGAGCTTTTGTTCCTCCTTTGTCGCCTCTCCTCTGACAAATTGTAGACTATAGTGGGCAAAAGAATGGGGTCATTTTCCACCTTACATTTAACGAGGTATAGTGTCATTTTACTGTAAAAGTGGAATACCTTAATTTTAACACTTTTCGTGCAATTCCTGAGCAAGCACGAAATTAAGAACATGCAAAAATGTTTAGTTTTTTGGTAAGTCCTATGTAGGATAGCTGAAAAAAGGCAAATTTATAAACAAAAAATCATCTCTAGACAAAATTTTGCAGCATATTTTTTGCCTTGTCATGGATCACTCAAGAGCAACAGCCTGGCTTGATCACAATTGTCATTTTTTTCTTGAAAATTTACCAACTGCCCACCAATGTTCAACTCAGAACCTCTTTGATCCTCTCTAAGTGTGAACCCTTAATGTTTCCTGGATGGAGGGTTGTGGGTTCGGTCAGACACCTTTTAGAACCCTTTTCTGGCCTCTGTAGAACCATTTACATTCTTACAATAGTTTTTTCAGGACCATTTTAATCATTGAAGATGGATTTTTTTATAGAACCTTCAAAAAGGTTTCTTGGAATTTTTAGAACCATTTGCAGACTGTCAAAGTTCTCGAAAGGCCAGATAGTTCTGAAATATCTCCGAATGAGCTCATTTTGGTTGCATTCAAGCACCATTAAGTGTTCTCCATGAAGGATAGCTTTCATTTTTTTTCTTTAGAGTGGATTGTAAGCCATGGCTCAAAATAATTATTTCCGGGAAGCTTATTCTGATGTTTGCAACATTTCCCATGAGGCCAGAGAGGTTGAGTTACTTTTGTTACCAAAAGTTTCATCAGCTCAGATTTCAGCTCTGCATTTCCTGGGAAAGAGTACCCAATTCCCCATTTTTTTGAGCCACGATTGTATCTCTCAATTGCTTACCTAGTTTTCATCATATCAACAAATGATATCCTGTTTCTTATGAAAACACATTAAAATTAAATGGTCCAAAGCACTTTAAAACTGCATTCTTATCATCCCACATGTTTCGGCAAAATTTGCCCTATTTAAAAAAATGTTTTTTTCAACTTTACCAATAGCAGGTTACTTTACTACAACAATTTTCCCACACAAAATGGAAGAAATGCAACTCGACAAACACTGGGGTGCTGTTTGTTAATTTCATCCTGAAGAAAATGACTGATATACTCTTTCATCATCAATAGGCAAGGCTCTTCACACTGCGATTGATATAGAAAGGTGTCGACTGTGGTGCAAATTCAGGCAACACTACTCCCAGCGTGATGTACACGTAGTGCTCACTTGTGGAAAGAGGCGCGCGTTTAAAACAGAACTATTTTAACGTGCGGATATACCAAAGACACAAAGAGTTTTGGTGATGAAGTTAGTGGCTTTAAACGCAAGAGCCCATAGGCAATGGTGTACTAACTCCAATGGTTTGTCTAATAAAAATAGGCACCTCTAGAGATCATATCTACAAACATGTATTTTTGTGCAAGAAATGTTTTATTGGGTCAACTATCAACATAGCATCACAGAAGTACACATCTTGCTTATGATTATTTAAAGGGGCATTTTGTGATCCACAGCTCCCCCCAACTTACTCCAACAAGTTGAAAGTTTTTCTATCATTTGAACGGTAATAGAGACAAAGTATAGTATGTTGTGCCAATCTTATACATGCAATTCGATTTACTCCATAAGTAAAATGTGCAACTTTTGTATTTTCTGACTGTAAACGAACAGCAATTACCAACGTGGCCTATGGGGCAGCGTGATCCAATTAATGAAATTTGGGAATAGCCCTTTTTTTCACTTTTGTTTGTGTTAGCCCACAAATAAAAGTGAAGGTGCTGGAATCATGAATGCACCTTTAAAGGCACGCGATGTGAAGAATTACACAAGCATTTCTGACCCCATCCGGAGTGTTACAGGGCTGGTCTCTTGTGGTATATAAAAAAAAAAAAAAAAATCAATAGCGCAATAACTTGAGACATGCTGAATTCCACCGTCTCAACAAATCAATATACATTGAGGCAAATACTAATATTCTTGACCAAGTCACAAGAGGACCATGCACCATGACACTATATACCACATGAAACCATATACTTGCTTCTGTAAACACGGTCTTGTTGGTATAGATGTGCTAAATGGAGGAGTTGTGAACAGACGAGTTGTGGTCAGCGATGTCAGGCAACAGAGCTGTTTAAAAGTCTCAATTATTACGAATAAACCTGAATAAAACCAAAATAAATGGCGACCAGTTTTTGACAACCTTCTGGATTATTTATTCCACTGATACATCCTGTGTAAAGTTGTGTAAAATTTATTTATGGCCACTGTGATTTTTTCCTACAAACTAGTTTTACACGTCTTTCTTATGGAGAATGGGCATAAAGAGAGCACTATAACTTCCAACCTGACCTTGTAGGCCAATATGGCAGATTCCTGCATGGATGTTTCTAATTTTTTGCAGGGGTAATAGCTCTGCATGGCCCTACTTATATGCAGGTTGTCAAAATTGTGTCGCCACTGCATAAGATTGTTCTAAAATTAAAGACAATTTTGCATGGGTCAACCCTGCGGCAAGTTGTAGAGCAAGTTGTGTAGTGTGAATGGGAAGCTAGTTTGTGGGGCAAGTGAGAAATTAAGTGTGTGGGTCAAGTGGAGGAGTGAGTTGTGATTGTTGTTAGATTGCAACTATTGTGAGATTGTTTTATACAGTGAGTTGTTGAGGTGAGTAGGAAGTTGCGGTGCTGTAATTGCAGCTGTGCAACAAACTTGCACCACATTTGCTCTATGGTAGCTACTAACAAATACAATAAGACTTCTTTGAAGAAACAACTTGTCCTGTACTCACCCCCACAACTCACTCTGTAACTGGCTTCACAATTCACCAAAGCACAACTCACCATACACAAAATCGCCACAAAGACAAACCCTCATTTGGTTAGATTTGGTTCCATCCACCAATCTTAGAGTTTGTATTATCATGGTTAGAATTTGATGGATTAGAGTTTTGGTACAAACAAACATCAGGAATGTTAATTTGTTGTGAAATAACAAAACAAATTATATTTGAACTTAGAGCAAGGATAGAGGGTTAACATTCCTTCCTAAGAATTATTTTTTGGTTACTTTGCCCCCCAATTTCAAATGAATCAAGATGAGAGCTCAACTCCAAATAAAATTGGCAACGGTTGTATATATTGAATGAGAATTGTTTGCGCACACACCCCTATCTCTCTCTTCTATCCCTCTCTTTCTCTATCCCTCTCTCTATCGAACTCCATTTCCTCCCTCCTGGTGGTTCCCAATGATGTCATAATGACATCATGAAATATATCATCACTGTGGACCCGATGGCTTAGTAAGATGTTGTAATAGCTATTTTTAGATTGGGAAATATAGCTGGAAAACATTAATGCAGATAAATACTAGAAAACTTGGGCAGTAGTTATTTGTGGATCTGCAGTATGGTAGATCAGTGGCAGTACATACACAACTGGCACAAAAAGTATATTGGCATGTTTTTTCGATCAGTATTATGTCAAAGTCGGACCATTTTGAAAGTTTTCGAAATATACATTTTGTGCAGGTTTGCTCTTAGTTCATTTAAACACATAGATAGTAAAACAAGCAGGCAAAAAATGCTGAGATAGAGGAGAGTGCCGAAAGAGACGCAAACCCCCCAAACCAAAAGTTGCAGTTTTTGGATTTTTTCAATGGTCACTGTGTGGTATACAACGCAATAATATGTGTGTGTATTGATTTTACACGAGAGGTTTTTCGACCGAATGAGCGAGAAAGCCAATTTGCAATATTGATTGTGGTACACATGTTTGTGTCCCAGCACAATGCAATGCCCACTGAAAAATCCAAAAACTGCAACTTTTGGTTTTGGGGGTTTGTGTCTTTTGGGCGTTCTATCTTGGCCATTTCTGCACGCTTTTTTACAAGCCAGGTATTAAATGAAAGAGCAAGACCTAGACAATAAAATGTATATTTCGAAAACATTCAAAATGGTCTGACTTTGACACAATACTGAATAAAAAACATGCCGAGATACTTTTTGTGCCAGGTGTAGTATCAGGATCAATTGATATTACAGACACCACAGGAGCCATATGTGCAAACTAGTATTTGTCTGCTGTCGTCTTTCAGGCCAAAAGAGCTTCAGTTTATGGATCCAAAAAAGGGAATCCAGTTTGTGGTCCTAAAATTGGACATTGCGACAGATGGACATTAGGTGGTAACACTTTGATTATTGTACTGCGGAATATCAGTGTCATCGAGGGGCAACCCTGCCGTCTTGAACTGCTGGACAAAGATATCTTCATGACTGTTCTGAAGAAGATTTCCATGGATTATATGCCATGGATTTATATGACTTTGCATGTTGTCATTTTGGAGTCTTCGCTGTGAGGACATATCATCAATGAACTGCAACACTTCTTTTGATTCTGGCAATTAGTCGCCACGTCAAATTGGACATTATTCTTGAACCAATCAATTTGATAAAAATCATAATAAATAAGTGTTACTTTTACATAAAATTCAGATCATTTGTGCACAAGGCTCATTTGTTGTGTTGAAAGGATATTTCTGACCTTGGCATCCATGAGAGATACCGTAACAGAAATTAGGGGCTCGTCCGGCAATTGACTTGGGCTTGATAAAAATTATAATAAATCTGTGTTATTATGTGAAAAACCGAGATCATTTCACAGGGTTCGGCCCTAATCATTTATTGCATATCGCCATTTTGGATTTTTGACCAATTTTCCTAGATTTTGTGGATTTTGAAACCAAAGGCGAATTTTATCTTAAATGTTTTTAGTCTTAAAGTGTTCTTTATCCAATTATCTTTCATATAAAACATGCCAATGGCTTGTCTTCCACTTAATTTTCTTCTGATGACGATTTTTGTAAGCACCTGAAAAACAATACGCTCACGGCCGCCATCTTGGTTTTTCAGCCAAATTTTCATTAATTGGCAAGTTTGTTGTATTTTACCGGCTGGACGAATTTTTTCTTCTCTTCAAATTTTAAAGCTTACAAGTAGTTCTATGACTTTATCTTCATATAAATACAAAGTTAAATGCTTGTCTTCGACGTATTATCATTTTTGGAATAAATGATCGAGCCGTCTTTGTACACACAAACCCTGTGAGTTGTGAACACAGCTCATTGTGTTTGTGTTTGAAAGGTATTTCTGACCTTGGGCGTCCATGAATGTTATAACCCATCAGAGTGAGAAACAAATCACATAACTTGAATTAAAAAAAAATGGCCACAAAATTAAACACAATGTAACATTCTGTCGTCTGCAGTTTACCAATCAACCCTGGAAACTTACTTATAATATCACAGAGAGAGTTTGTATGCTACTTTGTTCGTTCCACCACGTCTAATTCTAATGCCGGTATGCATACATTCCACACGAGCGCTATACCAATCTATGGGAACAACCTTTCATTGATATTTGACTAACTTCAATTTTTTCATGACTCCGAATCAATTTGGAAAAAAAAGTCATGGAAAGACTGTCAATTAATTAAAGACAGCTCCATTATCAACATTGGGGAATGGCATGAGAAATTGAAAATAATTAGTATCAATTGGGGGAACCCTATTACATGTGTAATGGAGAGAGAGGAAAATTACAAACTTTAATGCCATGAAGAAAATGATGATTTAGTTTTAGTTTAATCATGCCTGGTTTTTTAAAAGGTCAGTTTTTGTGAGCAATCCCCCTTCATCTTAACTAAAATGGGGAGATTTTCATGTCAGCTAAAATAGCAATTTCAGCTATTCTGTAATACAAACCACTACGGAAAGCACACTAATTGGAATGGCGTATTACTCTCAAAAATACATTGCGGTCCTCAGATCGCTTGTCAGGTCACCTTCCGTCGTGGTTTTTGTGAATGATAGGCCTCGCTTGATTTTTGACCTTGAAAATTTAACCTTTTGAACTTCATAATAAGTTAGGTTTGCGTGAATCCTCCGTAAACCATTTTGGTTCAATGAACTTCATTCACACCTTTTTCAATTAGGTCAATTTTACATTTTCAGCCTATCTTACACTACAACTTGAACCTCCACTGACCGTTGACCTTAACATATGAGGGATCCAATGTTGCGTCTATGACTCAATTTTTGGTTTAAATCCATCAAAAGTATGCAGATATACAGGCAAAAATGTTAACCCCTTTTTCACAAACCCAGACAACAGTTAAAGATATTCCCTAAAGTGTCTTCCTCTGCCTTAAAGCAGGTGAACATAAAAATGATGGTAATTACTCTAACAAATAAATGGTTTCACTTAGAACCCTTAATTTTGTCCCTCTACAAGGAACCTCGCTCAGACATGTTTAAAAAAAACTATGCTTGATTTTTTTTTTTTCAAGATTTTTTTTTTTTGTCTAATAATTATCTCAAGTTTTAGCAGACCATTTTAGGTTGTTTTAAAGAACCATCTCAGTTAAAGGGATAAGCACCAATTTGCTGATCCACACCATCAAAAAATTATCAAAATTCATATTTGGTGTTTTATAAAAAAAAATTCCTGGCAATGGATGTGCTAGCATAACGTTCAAGTGGTTGCATGAAATCCGTGTATTAAAGACAAGCAGTACTTTTTTTACTTTTATCTGTCTCTTTTTTTTTAATTTCTATTTGTGTGCATAAAAAATCCCAACTAAAATCCAAAAGCCTATCCCAGATTTTTAAAGTGCTGACTCAAAGATTTTATAATATTTATTTTTTTGTGTAGTAATTAAAACTTGTCATCTAGAACTAAAGAGTCACGTAAAATGCTTAATTTCCAAAGTTAGAGATTGAAGTGAATATTTTGTTTTCATTGCTATAAACATTTATGCACCGTATAACCGTGCGATAGGATACTGATTACATGGATCATGAAAATTCCAGATCCAAGACTTTTGAGAACAAAGTTTTGTGTTTTCTATATATATCAGAGCGTGATCCAGGGAGGGGGCGGAGGGTGCCGCGCGCCTCCCGTTAATTCTTCAAATCTGGCAAATCAGCCCTTTTGACGGTTTCAAATCCTGGTCCCGCCACTGTATATGAAGACCTTTCGATTGAGCTTAGTTTATGTCAACACAGTTATTAGTACCGTATATGGACAAGATTTGTATATGCAAAAACATGATTTTTTTTGAAAATGAGTGCGCCCTCATCTGAAATCTCTGAATCAGCCTTTAGTTTGACATGTGCCCATGACTGTAAAGTTTGACCTCCATCAAACATTAATGATTTTTGTTTATCTGTACTGGGTTGGTGTAAACCACAATCAGCTGTTTGTTTATATTTTGAGATGTCATCGCTGTAAGTCTATTGGGGAGACGGTATGACAATTTCCTCCTTCCCTCAAATGCCTTTTTTTCAACTACTTGATGTTTTTGTTCCTATAATGAATTATATGGGATGTACATACTTATCTAAATTACTTAAAAGTTAAAAAATGCTTTCCACATTTTTGTATGTCTGCATTAATTACTGCGAATTCCCTTGAACATGAGCTCCCTCTCTGAAAACTTAGATCATTTAGTCTAAACCCCTAAAAATAAAGGACTGAAAAAGTGTTATTTTAACAAAGGTATTAAATTGAGGTTTTCATTTCCCTTGCTGCAAACCAACATTTCTTTATATTTATAAGATATTCCTACACTTAGGATGGTTTCAAGATGACGTTAAATTGCCTATGATTAAATATAAACATAGGCTGCATTTTGTACTGGATCACAACTAAATTAGAAATTTCACAATATTTTGTACCAAGAAAAACTGTTTAAAGAATAACCTTTCCGATGGGATATGTTTGAAGATATAGCCTATATACAATACACAACACCTCCCCGTGTAAAAAATCTGGGCTTTCAATTTCCAATTTTTCTAGGGTCATCTGTTAATCTCTTGGTATAACTTTAATGTTGTGTTGGTTCCTATTGTCTTTGGGACCCCCCTGATGTACCCAGAAGTAGTACTAATTTTTTGATATAAGATGAAATGCCATATTTTTATCATTTCGTCCTGAAAGTTGAGCCCTCAAAATCCTTTCATTTCCAAATTAAACAAAAAAAAAAACATCAAGTATTATAGCACAGTATTTGAATAGGGCTTTGGTAATCACTATGGCATTATTGCTCTGCCATAAAACCGCAAGTGTTGGTTTTCCCACTGTCTTGATGGGGCAAGATGTGGCAAGTCCAGGCTCTATATTCAAGTAGAGAACACAGACATACATGGAAACAAGCACTGTAAATTGCATTACATGGAGTACTTTTAGATTTATATTTTGACTTTTTTAATCCCTGGAACCGCCTGCCTATTTTTGGCATCTTAGTTGTACCAGGTGAGTCAAGAAAGATTGTGTCACTCGTTTTGTTTTTGAATTTTTCTAACAGCAGTTGAAACTCTACTGAAGATATTGACTCTCAATACAAAACAATATTATTTCCCCTCCTGAGAAATTTTTGAATTTTGATTTTTTGACCTTGCTGATAATTTATGGCTATCATTAAAGATAGGTACCGCATTTTCACTCTGTCCACGGAATCACTTTAGCATGTTATGGACTATGGCCAAAGAAACTTTGAATGAGTAACAAGTACATCATGACATCTTTGTTTGCTTGATACCTCTGTGTACCTTCAAATATCAAAGATGTCGAACTCTTCATTACTGATCAATCAAAAACTTGTGTAATCATGCACCCAAACTTTGAAGCATTATTTCAAATAAGTTCGAAATTTTCACGTATCTTTTGTGGAAACTTTGAATGACAAATATGTATAGTATCCTATGACAATACAACCGGTTGACCACATTTTTTCACGACGTCTTCTAATCTGATGGGGGGGGGGGGCTACTTGGGGAATTGATATGTGAACTTAAACACACATCAAATGTCTTCTGTCTTCAATTTGCAGTCAAATCCTTACTATCCCCTTCCTCTCTTTTTTATTTATTCCTTTTCTGCTTTTCCTTTCCCACTTTCTGCTTTACCGTTCGCTTCAGCTTATCCTTGTCAACGCGCCCCTCCCCTAACCCATGCTTAGGTACTGGCATGCTATATTGTAAAGAATATTATCAAAAAAGGTCGTACGGATTGGTTATGGTTACTTTAGAAAAAAGCAAAGGTTATTAAGCATTTAGACGTCAGTAAAATCAATGGATTTGGTGCTGTGGACGTGTAGATTGTACAACCGTGGTCAATATGGTTTTTGGCGGTTTTCGTTAATTTGGCCATATAATACTTTATACGAAAAGGTTAAACTTTTGATTTTTTAACAATGGCAGTGGATATAATGAGCTATCGTTTAATGTACAAAATCCAATTTCTAGCTTGATTAAGTATTTTAATTTTTTCTGAAAGCGAGGGTATGTAAATCTTTTTGACTACCCTGTAGTTAATCTCAGCAGTCTATGCACTTCTACTTTGAACATTGTATAGTTTTGGATGTTTATTAATACATTTGCTGCTGCTTTTGTAATATTTGTAGGTTAGTTTTTTATGTAATGCTCTCTGTACCCATTTTTCTCGTTACATTTCATGACTTTTCATGTTTTTTTTCTTGCCACACCTAGAGGCAGTGAGCTTTTCTTCCATTTCTCTAAGAATTAAAAAATTTTACTCTTGATTGATGTATTTATAGATCAGTGCTTGAGTTCTTCCGATATCTGTACTAAACAAATATATAAACAGCATTCTACAGCATTAACAGTGTTCAAAGCACGCAATTAACTCTCGGTTTAGGCAATCACCTACCCCATTCCATACCCTATAAATTGACCTTTTATAGACACTAAATTATGTTTGAAACAAATGAATCCATTTTCCATATCTAGTGCATAGACACTACCCGGCTACAGAAATCCTACAGAATTAACAGCATTAAAGACAGACCGCACCTGTTAAAATGAAAAAAAAAGAGACGGGGAAAAACACGGCAGATGCACTTGCAGGATAGAGAGGAGCCCAAATGTCAGAGGCGTGCTTGTGGTGTTCACGTATGTAAAGTGAAAATTTTTGTGAGTTTTATTTTGCGAAATTCGCGAGTGAACATAGAACACAAAAATAAAAACTCGCCAAAATAACTTTTCCAATGATCGATATCACATGTCAACTTATGTCACGCAGTGAAATTAAATTCTCGCGCATTTGGCAAACTGTTAAAATCGCGAAAATATCTGTACTTGGAAATTTCCACTTATAAAGTACAACAGAGGCAAGTCTTTAGCAATTGCCGTGCATAAAATTCAGTCAAGTTGACATATCAGGAATTTCTACAATTTCGGAACAAAAATTCAAGTCGTGAATTTTGATGTACAGATTTAGAATAAGGGCAAAAGGTCATTCAAAGGGGTCCACACATGCAGTACATGGGACGTGCTTCTTCACATGCCAGTCATTTCTGGAGCTATTTTTGCAATGTCGACACCAGCATGCATTGTGATACGCTGGTACATCATGTGCATTTAATATATGTAACACCATAAGGTTGTGAAGTTCTATTTTCTGCGGCTCGAATGTCCTTGAATCAGCCCCCCAAAGAGCAGAGGAATCGCGAGCAGAATTTCAAGGCATGCTATATCGCGGCTCACGCTGGATTATGCCCCGACTGTGACTGTCCAAGATGACGATGTTGTTGTTAAATCCATTAGTGCTATGCCTAGCTAGTTAGGTTAATAAAGATGTGTTATGCACTGATGAAGACATATCTGTAATACGCTTGTGAGGTGGAGTTCACTGGCTACCTTATCGACCAGAGGGTGTATTGAGTCAATCCCACATTGCACTGGGTTTGGGAAATTTCACCTTAACAAGGTCATGTGATCACACAAAAATCCTATTCTTAACACATAAAAATCCTGACTTTTACACTCACTTTTGTCCCAAAAAGCACTAGTACTTAGGAAATTGTTTGCATGATCATGAAATGTCTTTTGGTTCTTAAACTTCTTGAACACTTTTTATCCCTAAGTACTGACATGTGTTTAGTACAGTACATTATCTAAGGCACACCGCAATGCATTGTGGGATTGATTCAAAACACCCTCTGCCTATCGACCAAGTGCTGCTATAGTCTACACAGAAACAGGTTGATTAGGCCTTAAAAAATATAAATTGTGTTAGCTTCTCAATTGCTAGATAAAAATCGTCAACCTGAATCTTCTTTTTACCAGTTTAACAAGAATTAAATGGTGCATAATTAAGATGGCCCTATACCTGTGGTTTAATCACATTTTATTAAAAATATGCAAATGAATTCATTAATATTTATATCCTGTCCAAAAGGTATACATCACATGCATGACATCATCATGCTATATCACTGTGTCAAATTAGAAGTTCATTGACTATTTCATTGACTATTCAGTTAGTCTGTAGAGTGGATTAATAAATTTTCTTTAAACTATGCAAACAAGCTCATTAATATTCATAACCTTCTTTTTACCAGTTTAAATATCAACAATAGCAAAATAACTCATAATAATGCAGAATAAAAGCCCGGGAATAAAAAGATGCAATATTACATTTTAGTTTTAATTGGATGATGTTGATTATTGTAGACAAAAAAGTCTATGTGGTGATTATTTTTATCAAAGTAAACAACCAAACCAAATTTGTAAAAATGAGATGCAAACAAGCAAAATCCAAATTTATTTTCAAACTTCATTTTATGTACCATATTCTGGGCTTCATTTTTCAGTTATCCGTGTTAAAATGATTCAGTTTTATAGACATTTTTAAAATGTTGTTAGGTGACAGGCTGTCTCTAATGGAATAGAGCACAATAGCATGTTGCACTTTTTGTTATATATAGTTCTCAATTTAGTTGTCAGTGTTAAAATGAATCAAACTCACAAATTGTGATCATGCAAAAAAGGCATGCAAAAATAGATGAAAAAAAATATACACGCACACATGCATCCACACACATGCACACACACACACACCACACAATACAAAACACTAACAACCCCTTCCTACACATATGGTCTGACACACAGACACTGTCTTTCAATTCAAGTCCCTTAATTCAATTACCGATCTCACAATCAGTTGCAAATACATAACTGGTCAAAGTTAACATTATTTCCACCTGACCAGCTGCCATAGCTAGCGCTCTAGCCTCTCTCAAAATATGACCATTTATGCCACTCAAAAACAAACAATCTGCAGCTCTGACCCGCACTCTTTTCTCTTGTTTTTTCAATGTTTTAAATTTGCCATATTTTCTTACAAACAAAAGTGCATACACTAAGAGATTTATGCTCTAATGGATTGCAAAACCCTTAAAGGCATATTCACATAGATTTTTTTAAAAGAAAATTATTTTCAAATAAAATTTTCCTTAAGGGGTAGCACTTGAGAGCTTTTGAGTGTATCTTTAAAAAAAGGCACTGACATGCAACACTGTCTTAGCAATGTATTAGATCACACCTGAAGTGAATAAACTGAATACGCCATCTTTATGTAATAAGATGATGATTTAGTATTTTCTGTCGTGCACAACAGAAAATCAAAGCATGGTTTTCTATGGGGACAATTACGGTAGCAGGCAAGATCAAAACAAAGTTTGGGGTTTTCTTTTGTACTTGTTTGTCCAATAAACCTTCGAAATGTTCTTGGTAGGTGGTCTACAACTGATTAAGTGTAATTTTAGAGAAATTTATATCCTCAAAAAAAAAATCTCCTCCTCTCACTCTAAAATCGGTCAAATCTGACCCCATTATAATGCTCCAGTATACTGTAATAAGGTATTTGTGTGTGTAAAAAATATATTTATGTTCTTCCTATATTCCATGTCTAGCATTTGAGAGCAAATTGAAGGAATTTAATATTTTGTTGAAAATAAGCCTGTAAACTTTGTATCTATCTATGCGGCGCATTGCATGTTGATAGCATGTACATTAAAGGCTGATTCAGAGATTTTGAAATATAGATTTTTTGTTTATTGATTGAAAATAGTAAACTGGAACTAAAGATAGTCGCCCAAAATTCTCAATTCCAAAGTTGAGATGAATTGGATTTTTCGTTTTCATGCAGTAAGCATTTATGCGTGCAAAACAATGCAATAGGATACCGTGTAAAACAAAAATTCCGAATCCGAGATTTTATAACAAAGTTGCGATTTTCTATATAATAGGATTTCTATTTGAGCTTAGCTATTTCACCCGCAGCGATAGATGACAAAACATTATGTATATCAAAACTGATTTGTTTGAAAAATTTTTGAGGGTGCACCTCCCTCGGAAATCTCTGAGTCATTCTTTAAGTAACATAATTTGGTCATGTGCGTGCAACAGGCCGTAAGTGCAATAGCTGCCATTTGTCTAAAATTCCCATCAAACCACTTAGGCAAGTCTGGTCAGAGGCTCTTGATAATATGGTTCTTCAGCAGTGGCAAGCGCCACGGGGGATGGGTGATTTTTCCCCCAAAAATTTTTCTTGCCCCCCTGTTTGCCCCCTCACCCCGCCCCCCCCACCCCCCCGGCCGAAAGAAAAATGAGGGATTTTCACAGCAAAATTATCCGGCAAAAATCACCAATTTTGGGAAAAATCAGGATTTGGGGCCAAAATTGTTAAAAATCTCTTAATATTTGATACTTTGCCCCCCTAATTTCACTTTTCCCCCCAACAAAAATTTCACATTCCCCCCCCCCCAGAAAAGAGGTCTGGCCCCACCACTGTCGTCAGTGCACGGTGTCCGCCTGATAAACCCTTCCAAGAGCCACTGACTCACGGAAAAATATATTAAAAGTCAGCCTATACATGGCAGCACATAGGTACCACATGGCAGCTATATGGCACTTATGACCTTCCTGCAATCACATGACCAAATAACAGTGCCCCAGTTAGCTCATTGACAGTATCTCAAACAATCTACCTGCAGTGCAACCCATCATATATGATATGGCCCCTTCAATTTCAACCACTTTAGATGGCAATTTAAATGTTCACAGTTATTTGCATTTTCACGCTTTTCAAAATTTCTTCTCTCCTCAATCAGTTTCTCTTCAACGTGCAATTTAACTGACATTGATGTCCAGTCGGACAAGCTACTGATACGTGATGTGATGTGATATGCAGTTTCTCGTACTTTCCATGCATGGCCTAATCACACCTTACATAAGCTTAACAATGATACTTTGAGAACTATTACGCACACAGGAATTAATTCAAAGTCTTCGTCAGTGTGTGCATCCAATTTGTGTTTTCAGCCAAGCTTTAATTATTTTTTGAATATTTGGGAGTTTCTAAAATAGCTTAAAACATGTGGAATACAGACAGTAAAAGTGAAGTGCATAAATTCTCAACAAATGGTCTCTGTTCTATAATAGTTTAGAGATCCCCATAGATTATGGAAACAAATTATAATTTCAAGTTTTCCAAATGCTTTGTTAGAGGTGTTTAGTTTTATAGTTTATAGATTGGTAAATTTGTAAGCATTAACATGGTATGATTGGCACACTTTCAGTGCTTCCCTTCTTTAAATGAAAGATAATAGACAAGAAAACAAAATCATCTCTTTTTTGGCATAACTTAAGTGTTCCCAAATGTAAAGACCAACATGTTTTGCAAAAATAAAGAAAGTGCACTTGGTGATTTCCTTTTATATCTTCTGAAGTAGAACTTAAAATCACTGTGCAATCTCTGTTGTATCCAATTCATGTAAATAAAATTTGAACTTACTACTTTCAACTCGTATATAGAGGGTTATAACATTCAAATAAGTGTTTTTTGAGATGGCTTCCCAAATGACTGCAGGTCATTTGGGAAGCCATCTAAAAACACCACTGACCGAAGAATACTAGGCTTGTTTGGACTCATTTGAATGCATTTTTCATGCTCATTATGAATATTGCCATGAAAAAGAATAATTCTGAAATTTTGAAAAAAAATGAGAAAATTGTGCGATCTCCAAGTGATTGTCTTTACCCCTATGGCCTGAAGGGTTAAGCCTTTTTTGTTTAAAAATTTTTTAAGCCAAGGACAAGAAATGCCACTCTGAAAAAAAAACATCCAGTGCACCTTTAAGACTCATCAGACTGGCACAAAATACCACCTTGAGTTTTGACTTCCTTGTGCAAATTGCGTACATGATTTGTACACTATACTTTTCCAAAAAAAAGTCTAGTTTTTGAGGAGAATCGAGCAAAATTATCTCAAGATGACTCAAACACGCCCCGAGCTCTTTCGTGAAAAGACACAAATCATGATTACTAATCCCACAAACTCTACAACAGCCTGAAGGCCTAACCCAAAAAAGCAACCCATACTCTTAATCTAGAAACACCTTTTAGCGGAGTATTATAATTGCATTCATTTTTTTCTTTCCCCCCCTCAAAACATAAAAACAAAAAAAACCTAATTGCGATAGGTCTGAACGGCAACAAAACCAAGAAAATTGTATAAATTAGAGCGTCGCAGAGCAAGGTCCGCAGAATTTGCTAGTGAGTTAGTGAACAATTTCGCTGTCATTTCAATGGGGAATCTTCATCATGTACCGAAACACCCTTGTATGCAAATGTTTCTAAACCCATAAGAATCATGCTTCATTTTCTGTATATTTGCCCACAGACGGTGTTTGCTGTATGCTTATTCATATGTAACATTAAAGGTACACTATTGCTTTGTTTTTGTTGTTAACAAGGGAAAGGAATTATCTACATGCAACTCTAATGAAATGTGTTAATGATTTTGCTACACTTATTTTAATACTTCACATGTTTAAAACAAACAGTCCACTTGACCTCTTGACTAGGTTAAAGGTCACCATAGGGTCAATCAACTACGAATGGACATGGCCTTAGTCATGATGCAGGGAACCACGTTGGTCAAAATACATGAACTGTAAGTGCTAGAGTGAACAGAAGAATCAATGAAATCATTGCTTTGATTTCACACTCACACGTGTACATCTCCATATTAACATGTCCATTGCTAAATTTATTAACACTCAGTTGATTGATTATAACAACTGCAATGTGTTGTATGTGTTGATTTGTTATGTATTTTAAAATTATAAAAGAAATGACCTGGACATGAATAATCATTAAATTTACAATTTGAAGTAGAGACCAAAAATAAATGGTGCATAATAGTCCACATATTCGGCTATTAGGGAGTGCCCATGAATGTACTTAAGTAATGCTATAGTATCTCTTCAGAAGAGCATGAATATTTGAATTAGCATTGTATTTTTATCACAAAAAGACTGCAAATAAATTGTTGGTAACCCAATCAACAATAAGAAATAATAATAAGAATTTGTATTTTTAACGCGCGACATATCCACGTAAACGGGATCAAGGCGCTGTGCGCTTGCCATGAAAGGCGCTCAGCACCATCAGAGAAATCATGCTACCGAAAGATTTTCTTATGCCAATAAGCTCGATTTTAGAAGCAGAGGAAACCGGAGCAACCCGGAGAAAACTGCGGGAACGAGTAATGGATCGAGAACCAAATTCCCATAAAGCCACCGAGAACGACCCCCTGCCGGGAATGAACCCGAGCCCTCATTGGTGAAAGGCGAGGGAAGATACGCTGCCCAACTCGTTCCCCCCCAACAACCTCACCCCTCACCCCTTCTCCCACCACACACTTTTACTCCTCCCCTTAAAGTTGATATTTGTGGTATCAAAAAGATTGTATATTTCTTATTTTTTTTCTCAATCCTCCCATCCCTCCTCCCCATAATTTTTAAAAGTCCTATGAATGTTGTGTTGATGTTTATGAACAAAAACATCTTCTAAATGTGTTCAACCACATTAATTAACTCACACACTGTCCTACATGGTCCAATTTAGCACACATGGGTCCCACTTGTTTATGCAAGGTGCAATTTCCCCAGTTTTAGGCAGATTTTCCTGTCACGGGTGGTTTTTTTAGAACAGATTTTCCTGGTTAGAGGTAAAATTTTCTGAGGAATAGTCAAAAAAGGCTGATTAGCATGATTTTTCAAGCTTTTTCTTCGTGGTCAAAGCTCTCGGGGATTGCAACCTGCCCCCCGCCCCCCCCCCCACCCCCCCTCCCCACACCCGACAGTTGCGCTACTATATGAAAACTAAGCTTATTATCCATGAAATCCATTCCCCAGGGGGTGTGGAGTAAGGCAGTAGCCAAAAACTAGAATATTTTTCCTAAGATCCCCTGGTGTTGCGCATCCTTCACACCCACCTAGATATGCCCATGAAAAAATTGGCCCATGAATCAGGTCACCTTACCTGCTTTTAACATTGGCAAGATTCCCATTTTAAACTCCAGGGCAGGCCATTAATGTTTGTGCAGCAATTTCCCACAAAATTCAAACCTAAGCAGGTACTAATTTGGATGTACTTACAAAATCGACAAATATAACCAATAATTTGTTACTAAATGCCATGCTTGTCATTTCATTTTAGTTTAATGCACAAATTAGTGCATCAGTGTTTTTTTTTTTTAGTCTAGTAAGGGAAACCCTATAAAAACTATTTTGATGAACAAACATTTTAACTTGCAGAAAATTTCTTCTGACATTTGCTCAAATTTGCTCCTGACTTTCCAAAAGGCCAATATATATGTATAACTGCTTTGTACATAAAAAACTTCTAGATACAATTGTTGTCAAATATTTATTTGAAACTTCTAATGAAGACTAACATAATACACTCAAGACTTTTTTTTGTCAATCAACCCTGGTAATAATCATTTCCACAAGAGCACATTGGCTCAGAGACATAAGCTTTCAGCTGTAATTTTGACTCCTTTCCTTTCCTCTCCACATTTTTGGTCATCTTTTTTTCTCCTATTTTTTTCTCCTTCTTTCCCTTTAGGGAAAGCCTACATGGCACATGTCCTGTTTTACCAATCTGGATTTGATGCTGATTCACAAGTGATAGATTTTCAGACTGACGCCTTGACAGGATGATCATATTATGTTTGGTTGATTGTTGCTTCACCATTGTTGGCATTGAAGGAGCTTTGGTGCCTAGCAAGGGTTTAGTGCAAAAAGGCCCGATCTGCAATAGCTGCCATTTTTCAGTTTGTGTTCTTATTAAAGGAAAGGTCAACGAGAGATTTTGAGCACACAATTGCGCATAATAATAGCAATTCCAGAACGTTTAGACACTTCAATAGAGTTCTATACCTTGTCATTTGGCTACAGAAATGTCTTATAAGAGAGAAAAAGGTGATTTTGATTTGCTTATATTTCAATATAACACATATGCTGAATTTTGTATTTGCCTCCTATACGAAATTAGAAATTTCACAATTTTGTACAAAAGCAATATTTCTTCACTAATCCTTTAATATGTGGATATTTTTTGATGGAAGCTTTACATCAAGGCAAACATCAGTAAACATTCGATGTTTAGGGAAACCTGATATGGGAAATCTCTTGTTGCACCTTTAAGTGTTCAACCGGCCAACCAATCATGTGGCAGCTATTGCAGATGTGCCTTTACCCCTAAACCTCGATATATTAAAGTTTTTGGCTCTGAACATTATTGATTCATTAGGGATTCAACATGTTACAGAGTGGTTCATAACAAGTCAACACGATGCATCCATGCGTCCGTGTATTTTTTATACCCGCAAGGGCTCTGAGCGGGATAAAATATGCGGACGCATCGCCGGATGCAGAGTTGTTGATTTGTGGTGAACCATCTGTACCATAATTATTGCGTTTGAATCCCCTTCAACAATGAAAATCTTTTTGACACCTTATTAAGATCATGTATAGAGGAACAAAATTATTCTCACTTTAATACTAAAATGTTCCCACAGTTCGACAGAATTCTTTCCTCCTAATATATTTAGAAAAATCTTAAGCAAAACAAGAGTTTTGGCATGTTTGTTGCTTTGCAGTTTGGACCTGCGTGGTGCCCTTGCGCGTACTCTGAGTTCCAAACATGACGAATAGTGCATCGACTTGAGCATATCGCGTAAACGCACTTCCGTGAACACTGAGCCAGGCATGACCCGCTAATTTGAATATCAACTTAGGGTTGATAATGAATCAACAGTACGCTCCTATACAAGGAGATACGGTTAACGGTTGTTGCTGAAATATATTATAACTATTTTTTTTCAAATGCAATTTCTCTGCACACAGTGGGTGATACAGCCATTTTAGGTCACGTTGCACGTCAGAGAATTTACCATAAGATCAAAAACCAAAATAATTGTTTATTGTCCTGTCCTGTCCCACATTTCTGGAAGGATTTTTGTTCTTACAGTTGTTTTTGTTTTATTTTTTTTTTCAAAACACATATCCAAGTATAATCAATATCATGCAAAAAAAGAATGAAAAAAAGAAAATGAGAGGGCATTTCAATAAGGGTTAAATTGCGAAAAAAACACCTATCTTTCTGGAGTTTTGCCACCTGGAACCCCACCAGGGCTCTGCCCCTGGACCCCACTAGTGGCCCCCTGGACCCCCCATTATTGTTTGGATTGTTCCCAGGATCCCCACCCTGGGGTGCGGGGATTGTGGCTATGTGCCTGAATATAAGAAAGATAGCACTATATCAAGGCACTTTAATCTGAATTTATGCTTAAATTATAGTTAAGAAGGCCCATTTTCCTCCAGTTTGCAGTATCAATTACTATACCAAAAATCAATTGTGAAATCCTCCAAATTAGGGTCTGTATTCTTTGGAACTATAAATTCTTCCAGTTTTAAAAAAATTGTTTAGGTCAGTTAAGGACAATCAAAACTTTGTTCTATAGCCTAAAAATATATCTGTTTGCCATAACAGAGGAAAAATAATAGGGTTGGCTGGTCATATATTTTTTAAATTAACTTCACACTAGTTTTACTCTAAAATTAATTCAACTTAAAGGTCCATGGCCCGATTGCTAATAGCCTCGTTCCCAGAAGCCCCAGATTTTACCGGAAGTGGTCAACATTTTGCTATCAGAAGAAAGCTACTATTTTTCTTATTTATCCTGTGAAATCTTAGAGCCAAAGCATGTTTGGTTGGAAGTTATGAGCGAAAATGTGCCCCATTTTGGTCGACCATATTAATTTTACACAGTGCTCTATGGGGCTTACAAAATCACGTTTTTAGCTCTTGCATCAAAACGGATTGAAATGTCGGCGCGAAACTTTACAGGTGGGGTTTTGGAGTGAAGGCCAATCTATCAAGATGAAAACTTCATATCCTTAAATCAGGCCACCCCCCTTTAAAGCTTTTTTCAAAGACATAACAAATATTTTACTTGTAGTTGTTTTGTTGTCTTGTTTTGATGTTTTTCATCTTTAAAATGGTAAAAAAATTATAAACAAAAATCATAGGTCCATTGGAGATTTTTATTTTTTTGTGCTAATTTGCATACAAAAATTTGAGTTGGCAGGTTTTTTGGGGTTGGTCGGATTATGCAAACAAATTTTATTTTTTTTTTGGGGGGGGGGGCTAATCTGAGCCCAGAGTGTTACTGACTGTACATAACATATAAAAAAAAACAAGCTCCTGACAAAAAAAATTATCTGAACATGAAAAAATGTTTTGAAAACATGAAAAAATGTTGTTTTCAAGAAAACATATGTGAGCATGATATGATTTTAAAACAGCTACATGAATGATTTGACATAATTTAGTACTTCAAAATAGTAGTATCAAAGTGATAATTACAAGGTTCTAACTGACATTTTGGTTATTTTGAGATATGGACATTTTAAGTTCACAAAAAAATTATATATAAAACAAAAGAAATTTTACTGAAAGTGGGACCTTTAAACATATTTACATTAGAAATTCTAAACAAATTATATATCATAATAAAGCTTAGCAAATATACATTTCAGAAATATTATCATCTCATAAAATCCCAAATGTCAGTTAGAACCTTGTAATTCTCAGCTCACAAATCGTCCTCTTCATCAGCTAATTAGGTATTATACCTCTCCACAGATAAATATACCTGTACTTGAATCAATGTAATTCAAAAACTTCCTCCAAGCCTACCATCACACCACAATTGCAGTGAAATATCACAAACTCTTCCCTCCCCTCTAGCTAGACTCCAAAATGATTAATTGACAAGCTGTTCCTTTAACAAAAGCAAACTCAAGTGGAACTTGCTGCCATCATTTTTTTTTTGAAGCCGAAGCAATCTGCAAAATTCTATACAAAGCAGGGCATGTCCAAGACCATCATCACCCTCCGCACTACCTGCTGCAAACATTCTCATTCCTCAAGATCAACACAGTTCCATTGAGCTATATAAAGCCTTAGAAGATCAGAAACATGCACACTCTATGAGCAGGTTGTCCTTAGCCAACTTTAGTGCTGGCTAAATTTGACAAAGAATTTTAATTCAGTACTGATTCAGGATGCAACTTATGCCATATTACAGATTTTTTGAGAAACAAAAAGGGGTCAAATTGGAATTCTATTGCTAGTTTTGACAACTCGGACTGAAATTATTTTGAGTGCCGGTTATTTAGGCCGAGTGCTGATTACTGCCAACTGGCGCCAATCGGTGAAGTGACCCTTCTACAAGTTATGGGGTATTATAAGCCAGAAACTAATGAGTCAATTATGGGAGTATAGTAGTGCTCTCAAGTTTGGTTGGGGAATGGTGTGCATCCTGGGACCAATGTAACAACCACTTTAACAACATAATAGGACCATTTACAGTAATGTGCAGTATGAGAATAAACTTCATCAAAATTCTTCAATCAAGTAGGCAAAAAAGTTTTGTCTCAGAAGCTTGTGACAAAGCAAATGCGAATGGACCCTTTTGGGGGGGGGGATTCTAAATGTGAAATGTCAAATTCTTATTTTTGCAAAGTTTTTATTGTATTTTTTGTTTTGTTTTGGTTATTCCATCCTTTTGTAATTTCTGCACGAACTAAAAAAATTTCCCAAAATATAGACATTTATAGAGTTGATGGGGTTATTGGGATTTATTCATAATAGGCTTAATGGATTTCTTTGTTTCTTTCATCAATCTTACACACACCAAGGATAATACACCACATTATGTTGACCCGACGTTTGAAAAAAAAATAACTAAAGAACCAACTTAAACAATGAGGGCGGTCTTCTGAGACAACCTTGTTTTTGTTTTCTGACCTAGTATTTTTTCTGGTATAAGTACAAGAACCAAGTCTTTTATAGCCATTCACCTTAACCGGTTATGTAATCATAAAACCTCCCTTCACATTCCAACATGAACAAAAAAATAACAAAATGGAAGAAGTTGGTTTTTTTGAACAAAATTTACACTAGGTGTATAGGGGGAAATAAATGTTTATCAGAACCTAGAGATCAAACATTTTAAGGAAATTAGGAAAACACAGAAAATTTGAAGGGCATTTCATCACAAAAAAGAAGAGAATTTTGCATCATCTGAACACCTCAGCATTGTATGTGGTATGTGGTCCTAATTTGTAAATGCAATTCATTTGTTTCTGTATTTTTGTATTTTTCAGTACCTATGTGGGCAGTGTGATACATTTTTTTTTTCTCATAACATCTCATAAACCAAACCACAAGATTGGAATCTATACAGAAGTTTCTGGAATGAGCTTTTTTCCTCAAAGATATAAACAACCAGAAGGTCCTAGAATTAAAAAAAAAGTTTTGCCCCTTTAACTAAAGAACTTGAAATCAGGAGCATGGCAATTTTTTTTGTACACACCAGTGGGGTGCAAGCCCCCAACAGAACCCTTGCCCCCCTTCTCCCCCCCCCAAATGACTGACTTTTTGTACAGTGTCTATGGAGAAGGACCCAAATTGCCCCCTCAAAACAAGCCTTGGCACCCTTCAGCCCCCCCCCCATTTGCAAAGGTCTGGTTACGCCACTGTTTAGTAGCCTTACGATATTCACAGGGTAATGAGAAAATAGTAAGCTTCTTCTGATCCCATAATGTTTGACCATTTCCAGTAACATCTGGTTCCTGGAGATGAGGCTATTAGCGATCGGGCCTGGACCTTTAAACATAGCTCCATTTAAAATAAATAAAAAAATAAAAAGACACCACGTAATAAATAATAAAAGACACAATAAACACAAGAAATAAATAAAAAATTATAAATAACCACATAATTTACCCAAAAAAATACATCATACAATAACTGATGACTAAGCAAATCTAACTAAATAAATAAATATAACACAAAGGTCAGTTTTTGTGAACTGAGAATTACAATATTTAACTGACATTTTGGGGTTTTGTGAGATAGTAATAATTTTGAAATGTACAATTGCTAAGCTTTAACATATATAATTTACTACTTTCCAAATGTAAATTGTTTGAAGGACCTTCTTCTTGCAAAATTTCTATTTTTTTGTGAACTTCAAACATCTATAACTCATAATGACTAAAATGTCAATGAAAACCTTGTAATTCTCAGCTCACCTGTTGCTTTGTATTTTCTTGTGAATAACCTTTTTTTTCATTTTCAGGCAGAGTAGGTAGAAAAGCGTGAAAAGAAAAAAATGCCGTTGGAACCCCTTATTTAATGCACACCGGATAAAATCACACCCAATGTGGACGTTGCAGTAACACTATGCAGCATCATCTATGGAAATAAAGCGCTTGGTGATCGCTATGACCCCCCTATGCTTTATAGGTCGTTTTGTATTTTGAGCAGCTTACAAAGCGTGGGTAACCTTTACCGTGCTTTGAATCACTTGTTTGTTTACCTTTTAGAAATGTCCTTTCAGTATTGGCTCTGCATGAGCCTTTCATTTTTAACAAGCACTGCTTTGTTTTTCCTTATTCAAGGATGAAAACATTCAATCAATTGTATGATTCTTGTATGGTAACATTTGGTTTTACCCACACACACTTTTTGTGTGTATAACCAAGCCTGTGAAACGCATGTACTGATTGTTTTATTATAAATCCATTTTTTTTATCTTATTCTATTTCCTTATTCTAAAAATGGTAAGAAATGACATAAGTTCCTTATAATGAAGAAAAAAAAAGGTATGGTTTTTAGGACCATTAACTCTCTTTACGATGATTTGAAACCAGCAAACAACCATTATTTTTGCATGGAAGAACTCGTCCCTCTGACCTCGTTCTTCCCCTTATCATAATTGGATCACCTTGGTTCCATTTGTCGTAAAGAGAGTACTGGTTCCCAAATCATACCTTTAATCTCTAAATAAACTAACAAAGAACAATCAAATAAGAAGATGACTTTGTATTCTTGTATTAAGTCAGTAAGCTTGTATTGTGCCTTAATAACCCTTGTTCAGCACGGTGCAATCAAAACAGAGAAAGGAAAAAATGCAGGTTTGGAACTCCCCTTAATTTATGCACAACCTGGGATAAAATCACACCCAATGTGGAATTGCAGTACAACATAAGTCAGCATCATCATCGGGATAAGCGCTTGTGATAGCTATGAACCCCCTATGCTATTATAGGTCGTTGTATTTTGAGCCGCTTAAAGCGTGGGTAACCTTTACCGTCCTTGAACACTTGTTTGTTGCTTCGTAAATGTCCTTCAAGTATTAGAGTGGTCTACAGGGTAAAAATCGACACGCGCAACAGCGCGACACGGCCTTTCTTATCCCGCGAACTTTCGACACGCAGTCTCTCATCGGCGACGAGAAGCATTTTCCAAAAATTTACTGTTATCGTTCGACACGCTACTTTTGGGGAAAATATAAAAACCGACGTACGACTTTCATCACTTCCGATGCTTTTGACACGCGACACCAACTTGTGGGAAACGACTTACAGCGATAGAAGGCTAAGGACGTACGAAAAATACCTTCCCAACGGCGATCTTCCCGGGCGGCCTGAATAGTCTTTTAGTTTTACTATTTCCTCAAGACAGTATCATTAATATGTGTTACATTTTTTTTAATAATCGGTTAATAATTCATCTCTGTAAATGAAATGTTGTATCAACTTCGGCACTGCCCGGCAGCTTCCCAGCCGGCCCGCCGCCATGATTTCTCTTTTCAGTCATATTGAAAATGACAAATTTGAACAATTAAAATCACATTATCATTATTGAAGTGTCAAAATCTAGGTTTGTATTTTTAAATGATTTTTTTAAAAATAATTTTGGACAGTTTTACTACCCTTTTGTTTTTGGTTACTTCTAATTACATATGAATTCTTTGCATGGATGTTCCATGCAATACACGGGGTAAACCAGCCTGATGAGAAAAAGTTTGTACAATAATCTTTAATCGTGGCTATTTACTTAAGGCAATACTCATTATGTGATTTAAAATTACTGTGAATAGACCGAACAAAAATAGAGATTTAGATTCCACTCTGTTTTTGAGTCATTTTTTATTTACAACCTGTATTACCTCTTTGATCGTGATATGGATTGTATGGGATCCCGCGCCCGATAAATATCATATGCAAAATTCCTTCGGACGATCCCCATCCGCTGCAAATTTGTTTCAACAATCCCTCATTGCGAATGCGGGTTTGGTCTCACTCGCATACTTCATTCACCTATAAACTGCATAGCATGTAAAACGACAGCATAAAGATCTACCGGCCCCAACAAATGCAATTAGCACACAAATCATGTCCGCGCACCGTGGCATTGAAGACAGTTTAGTTACCGATGTCTGCTAAACATTTTCCGATAAAAGATCAATTTTATATCGACGTAATTTTTTCAGCGCTTATAATATGACACACACTGATTTTTGGAAAAAACAAACTTTAAAATTGTTCAAACGCCTCGAATTTGTGAATATGTTTTTCATGTCTAGCACTTGACTTACACAATCGACTACATATCGACCAGGTGCACATTCGCAAATTTGTTCGTTGCTCGTCCTTTACACAACGCCCTAAGGCTTATAAGCTCTAAACATTGTCGGACAATATTAAAATTGTACCAAAATAACTCCAAAGCTGGGCGATGATTAATTATTCATGCCATGCCAACGTTTTTTAAGACGGCTATGCAAGAGGAATTTCCTCAAAACAGAGGTCCCTGTACGTGTTCATGGGATCGGTATGTTTCCGATGATGTGACATTGACGAATGTGATAAAAGTTAAATGTTTCTCCCAGGAATTTTATCCCAACTGGATCTAACTGATTCTCCACATTTTCATCAGCTCACATTGGAGTAAATAATGCTAGTTTATCATACTCTAAAAACCGAGCGTTGCCAACAATGTCAATGCGCTCTCTAAATGGCTATTTTCCTGGACCCATTTGGAGGCAAAAATATCCAACATGCGATGCCATAAATGATCGACTCCGATGGAACACAATATAGATCGACATGCGACACTTTGAGCTTGGGCTAAAAAAGCGAACCGCGACACTCCAGTGCGCTTAAATAAAAATCGCGACACGGCGACATCCGTGTTAATTTGGCACCCTGTAAGACCCCTAGTATTGGCTGCATGCCCGTTGATCTTCATTTTAAAGCACTCTTTTGTTTTTATTAAGGGAATGAGCGTCAAGAAATTGGTATAGTTAACATTTTTATTACCACACATACACAGGTGTTTCATTATGCCAATATGTATATCTGATTTCTGCCTTTTCCCTTACTCAGAATTGTAAGAATGATTAAAGGTGGACGGCCCAATTTAACTATATATATATGAACTTTTTTGAAAAGTATTGAGAATTTAAGAGAAAGTTTATGTATAATTCAGGGGAGTAGATCAAAACATGAAAATACAGTTTCACAGATATGACCTTTGACCTGCGGGTCTGTGTCGTCACACAATGTTGTAACCTACTGAAGGTGTGTTCTATTGGGCCTTTTACCGGAAAGAGACGGATAAGGTATTAAATATATGCTCAATAGAAACTGACCCTTTGTTATTTACCGGCAAATCAACCTGGCAACTTTTCCCTTCTCGAGAGGAACTAGCGGCGCCATGACCGGTAACACCAATAGAAACACACACACCATTCCCGCCCGTACAAATGCAGGCGAGGAAACGGAACTTGATAATACCTGTGATCACGATCGACGTACGTGTGGACGCTTAGACTATAGATATGACACTCGGGCAGGATTCGGTGGCACCTCCTCGATCTTTAGGCCTACGTCGCCTCTCGCCTCTTGAGCAACTCAATGTACCATTCCAACCCTTGCTGACCGTTTCACAAACATTTAAATCTAACCTATCATTTGGCTCTGAATTTTGACTGTAAAATGTAAAAATACAGCAAGTACACTTTGCGCGATTCCCCTGCAAATGGCATATACACAATTTGGTTAGTTGGCACAGTTGTCAGTTGCAGGGCATCAAAATTCAATAAATTTTCTTATATTAATAATATCTAGAAATGTAGCAGTTCTGAAAAATGAAAGCCTAACCAAAGGGAGAAATGACCACAGATGACCTTTGACCTTTGGTATGTGCCTTTGACCAGCATATGAGGAACCCTATTGCACCTTCGGCCCAAGTTAGGTTGTAATCGCACTTCACTTTTCATAGACAACCAGAAAAACAACAACTACCAAACTGGACATGACCTCAGTTGACATTTGACCTTGGTCCATGACCTTTGACATCATCCACATAATGAAGCACCCCTTTGCACTTCACAAGTCTGGTTTAAATCAGACTTAACTTTTCGAAGGAGACGCTAAACGAAAACCTAACCAAACTGGAACACACACACATCACACACCTAACATACGGATCATGCGCACCCTCGCAATTTCCCCCTCTGTTTTTCCAGCCAGGGGATAAAAATTTACATCAATCCTACATCACAGGTCCCCTCCCATATTTTTGTGGAAAAGTCACCCACAATGCTTTGCATTTACCTAGTGTACAGGTAATGACCTTTTGCTGGCAGTTTTGTTTTGGAGTCTATGGACAGCAGCCAGGGAGTGTTTACCAATAAACAGCTCCCAATAAAATGCAGGAAAAATTCCCCCTTCAATAGAACACGCTTTAAAGATCATCAAATATAACCAGGGCTCTCTCCTGACGCAGCACCTATTTAAGGAATGGATCATGTCGACACTGACGATACTTGCCAATGTCAGAATCTGCTGGCAAAATTGTTGCGATGAGTAAAAGAAGGTTGTATATGTACATAGCGCCATGTGTACATCTTTGTGCTGCCATTATATTAGGATAACTCAAATTACTTTCCTTGAGTCAGTGGCTCTTGAAATGGTTCTTCAAGCAATTGTGTTGCCTAGAGAACCATTTCACAGAGTCCCTGACCAACGACTTGGCATAATAGTAACTATGTTTGATGGGAATTTCTAATAAATGGCCCTATTGCACTTACTACCTTCTTACATTCAACACGATGAAATACCCATCTGGCCAAAGCTACGCAGGAGTGTAATACTGTAAAACCTGATTTTTTAGACAAAAATGGCAATGCTTGTCTCATAAATAATTTCAAGGGCTTTTCCTTGGGGACTAAGTGTGTATAGAAGCAAAGCTTCAGTCCACCTGGGCCTCTTACCAGCGTGACTTCTACAAGCATGCTTTACTAGCATTTTATAAGACATCTCTTTTTGTTTGTTGCAATTCAACTGACCGCTTGTAACCGACGTACATTAATAACCTATTTCCCAACAACCTTCTAGTATCGTTCTCTCTTAGATTCCGGCGAATGACACAACTCATGACACCCAGCAATTAATTCCCAACCAAAATGGCCGAAAAGAACAACATCTTGTTCCGTAACATATATCTTTGTCTGTCCACCACCAACATGAAGCCCCTGCTTCGGGTAACGGCTTTATTTCAAGGGCAGACGCCTTACTTCCTTCGCATTTTTGCTCATAGTTCCTCGTTCCCTATACCTAGACAAGCCCACTGCCTGTGTGCCTCTTGTATTACAAAACAACAAGATGAACAGGAAATGAAGCCACTGCCATAATACGGTCATCTTGGCCCTTGGCGGCATGCTGGATACGTAGAGTTTAAATAATACGGTTCAAGAAGAATATAGAATACAGTTTACGTATATCTAGATCGTTTGATGATGTGTATGTAGATCGAAGGGAGAGAGAGAGTGCTTATGAAATACAAGTGTGGTGGTAATATTCATGCCAGATAACAAATAAAAGATATGCACGAAAAGGAAGGAAAAAACGAAAAAAACAAATCGCGGACATTCAAATGCCCCCCCTTTCCCCTCTAATGGTAGCCACTGAGATTTTTATTAAAAAATTATTTTTTTAAAGTGGGAGTCTGTTGCTAAGTTTCCAACCAATGTGGTTGTTTGCTTATTTTGAGAGATGGATGCAAGGAGGAAGAGAGAGGGGATAGAGAGGATGGAGGGATGAGTGGAAAAGAGAGAGTTTAGGTGGCATTTTATTTTGAATCATGGCGATGAGAAAAATGGATGGAGGTAAGGGTAATGTCATTAAAAGACATAATTTTTTAAAGGAAATGGGAAATCTCAGGAGAGCCATATATTTCAGATTAGAAAGTAGGGTGCCCAGCTAAAAACAATTTGACTCATCTATTCCCAAAAACCTTAGTCACCCCGATTTAACTGTTAGTCCAGGTCCTCCAGGAAGGATCTTTAAAATGTTTTTTCCCTTCCATATTGTTAACTATTAAAAAAATTTGAAGCATATACAAGCTACACTCAAGCTGGTACTTTCCAGTTAAAGTTGTTTCCCATTTCATATTCTTTATTAAAAAATACAAACAAATAAAAGACCCTTCCTAGTATGACTTAGTCCTGGACAAAAAAATTAAGCTTTTTTTTTTGTGAATACGTGCCAATATACCTAGGGGTGAAGAGTAATACCACTATAATTACTAAATAGCAGGGAATCTGCCCTTTGCAATTTCCTATAGTTCTAACAAGTCAGGGGAGGAAGATGCACACACACACACACATGACATACACACACACCATGCGCCACACACATCGCAGCCCCTCACAAACATGCCACACCCACACCCCAATTCAGCAGATCCATGTTACAATTTAAGCTAAAATTCAAAATTGACCTACTTCACACTCTCCTGTTCTATTTTGAAGTGCAAAAACAATTACCAGTAAACTTGTCCTGTTAAATTAAAAATGTCATGTAACTATATAAGCCAGCCAATTAAGTCTACTCAATGTATAATGCTCGCACTCAATTACCAGTCCCGGACTAGTTGGCATGGTCTTTCAACACACGCAAGTCATATCTCAGCTAGCAAACAAATAACCACAATTTCATGCACAGAAGAATCCCCTTCACTTTAAAACACCCTAAAGCTATGCGAAATGGAGCAGAAAAAATGTTTTTCTCCCCGACTATATATATAGAAAACATTCAAAACGTTTGCTGGAATGAATAATTTCGTCGAAAAGAGCGTACCCTTGTGTGGCGTGGGAGCTGGGTACCGTCGTCTCTATTAGGTGCCATCAACTGTTATTTGTTATTTCAATCATACTTGCCGTGCATTCGATGGTCTAGCCTGTTTGCGTATGCAGAGAAATCAGGAATAAATTTTACCCCATGATAATGCATACAAAAATACGTCTCCTACATTGCTGGCTAGCTCTCATTCATGCCTGCCTTAGTTTAATACTATATATATACCTAGGATCCTTTTTTTAAGGCACTCAGAGATTTTGAAATATATTTGTTGTGTGTATTAATTAAAAATGGTTAACTAGAACTAAAGAGAGTCACCTAATATGCTCAATTCCAAAGTTTAAGACCTAGGATCTTTTTTTTGAAAGGCCGACTTAGAGACTTCAAAATATAATGTGTATTAATTAAAAACAGATAACTAAAACTGAAAATAGTCACCTAAAATACTAAATTCCAAAGTTTGAGATTAGCCAGATTTTTTGCTTTGATGCAGTAAATGTGTAGTGTAACAGTGCCATAGGATACTGTACACAACAAAAATTACAGATCTGGAATTTTATAACAAAGTTGTGATTTGCTATGAATGACTTTGATTTGATCTGAGCTATTTCACACAGTAATTAGTACACGAACAATATCATGTATACGCAAATAACATGATTTATTTGAAAGTTGATGGTGCACTCCTCGGGAAATCGCTGAGTCAGCCTTTAAACCCAGTTTACTATTAGACATGGACAGAAATGAAGCAACTTTGTTTAATGGTTTAAGTACAACACCTTGATGAAACTTGAAAATCACATATTTTTGGTTAGGTTTAGACAAAATCTAACCAAAAATAATATTTCCACTTTTGCTAGATTATTTGTTTCGTCATGGGAGGCAAATAAAGTTCGGTCACATGTGTGACATCCCAAAGAATGGCCCAAAATTTTTCATGCAATTACTAAACATCTTTCCATTTTAAAGTTGCAACGAGAGATTTCACATTTCAGGTGTCCCTTAAAAAAATTAAAGTACTGATTTTTGCCCTGATGTAAAGCTTTCCATCAAAAATATCCCCATCTGAAAGGATAAAGCTGAGAAATGTTTCTTTGGTACAAACATTTTGAAATTTCTAATTTTGTATAGGAGCAAATACGAAATTTAGCCTATGTTTTATACTGAAATATAAGCAAATCAAAATCACTTTTTTTCTCTTTTAATGCATTTCTGTAGCCTAATACAAGGTAAAGAAATCTTTTGAGTGTCTAATCTATATGAAATTACTATTATGACACAATATTTGGGTGTCTCAAAATCTCAATTATTTACACCTTTAAGGTTCACAGTAAACCTGCCATGATATGTTATCTCATATCTCACAAAACTAAAAAAAAAAGCTAAAAATGGCACCCCTGAAGATTCTATTTTAAGGGCCTCCTAGTTTTGTAACTCTTTCCTTATTATCACTAACCAAACACACACGGGGGCCATGTGCTTTCGGCATGGCTTCACAAGTACTGCTTTCTGCTGGGGAGAGTGAAGTGTCATAAATATGCACATACATGTATACATAAATAAGGCATAAGTAACGGGCAGAATGGGTAATGTGCACTTGGGGAGGTCTGGGAGTGAAGGACTGCTCTACTTTTATACTGTAATGAGCCAAGGGTTTATGTGTCATAAATATGTGACACAAAATGACACATATTTATGTGTCATATTTATGGGACACAAAGTGACACATAACCATGTCAGTAGGAACATAATTTTAACTTTTTAGCAGTTTCACAGAATACTTAAAGGCACTATCAGTTATTTGCTAAATCCGAAAATCGAAAAAAATCATCAAAATCAGATTTTTACATTTCTATTAACAAGAAATAAGCTATCCTAACATACCCTACAAGTGCTAAGGCTGAAAGCAACCTAATAAGGACAGAATCGGATATCATAGACATTGCTGTCCATTCGGACACTTGCTACAGCACGCAAGTGAATGGAGATTTGTATCTTAGAACACTGCCGTTTTCTTCTTTTTCTGTCAATTGTTTCAGTTGCAAAAAATAACTTATGGAATTTGCACAAACGTATCCTTCACTTTCAGGCTATTCCTGCAAATTTCAAATATTTTGACTCTTTTGAGTGAATCACTGATAGTGTCTTTAATCCTTTGAACATGGCAAGCGACTCCATTTGCTGAACGATCAATACTACCACGTTTCAAAAAGGTCAAAATTATTTATTTTCTGGTGCATGTTCAGAATCAGCATGAAAAAATGCATCTAAATTAGTCCAAACAAGCCTAGTCTTTTTACTGGTATTCTTTTTAGATGACTTTCCCAATGACCTGCAAGCATTTGGGATGCCATGTCTAAAGCCACTGACTTATGTGCTATAACGTATACAGAATTGGCCTGCGTTGATAGGGTTAAAAACCATTCATGTAGTAATCACTCTTCAGAAAAATGTGATAAAAAGATATCCTTTTCATCAGATTTACTGATTTCCTAAAGATATATGTTCTGTCTTCAGCAAATTCTCTTTTGGACATAATTATATTATATGCTTTGCATCACTCTGCTTTATTCTGTTAAAGGAATAAAGCACATGATGTATAGCATAGGTAGGGTCTACAAAGGGTAGTTTAATTATGCCTTTTTTTTTGAAATTTTGTGTTATGCTTGATATGTTCCCCATGCATGGTTTGGTCAATAAAAAAGTAATGGTAAAGTTAAAGGGGTCGGAAAAAAAAGAACCGAGGTCACCTCTCTTTCGAAGCAATTGGACAGACTCCACCATATAAACTGTTATTCTGATTATATTTTGCTATATCTTGTTATTACACCCTAGTTTTTATTTTGGTCATTTTTCTTATTAAAACCAATATTCACATTTTCAGTACTGATTATGAACCGACAAAATCAAATGTAGAACCGACAAAATCACATGTAAAAAAAATATTTTGTCAGATTACAAGGAAATTTGGTCATTCAGATTCATAGAACAGGGTTTCTTTTCTTCCTAGCAGGGAGTTAATTTACAGAAGATTGTCACATGAAGCTAAATACATCATAAGCAGAGAAACTACTGATAGGTGGACATGAATATTGTTGTTGTGTTTGTCCATCAGTGATGAAGTTGACCATGACAGGACAATTAATTCAAAGGATAAAAATCCTTTAAAAAGAATTGCAATGTCATGACTTACACATGGATTGGTTTACAGTGAAGGAAAGTTGCGCAGTGCCAACCTCACTCTCTCGTCCAGGCTCATCCATATCCAATGGCAAGACAATGTCAAGACGATTGGAGATGATACTGGATGCAGTGGACAGCCTAAAGAGACTTTCTGCTGTGTTGTTCCCAACAAGGGTTCCACTACCCCTACTCAGATGGAATAGAGCCTAAAAGGATATAAAGGAAAGGGTTTAGCATTTGGTCCAGTTGCCACCCATATTGTATCATATGGGGATACACTCAAGTCACCAAACGTTGTGAGTATGTCACATGGGTTGATATTGTTGGTATCAGTGTCACTGATCACCTCAGAGCTCAGGTGCCTCTACCTAGTCAACTTAGCTGATGACAAACCAATAAACCTAGGACATGAATATACTGACATTGACAGACATAAAGGAAGGCAGGTAGACAGATACATTATACATAAGAGCACATTACAGCAATTAGTAAGACAAAGAGTGGGAGGGATATTAACTCTGTGCTGATTGGCTGAAATGGAACTTAGGTGAGTTTTTAAGCCAATCCGCAAAATGGTTAGAATGATGGTAGGGCTCAAGAGGGCTAGAGCTGAAATATTTGAAAGCTGTATTTCCATTGGTTATTGAAATGCAGGTATACTGTATTTATCCAATCAGAACTGTTGTAAGAAAAAGTAGGTAGTACTCAGGGGGTTAATAAAAAAGAAACAGGCCATCAAAGTATCCGGTCGAATTCACACCCACACAAATTTTTAAAGGCAATGCTTTTAAAAAAACATGAGTTGGGATGGGGATAATTACTAGATTGACAAATACTACTTGACAATTCAATGCGTTGTTATTAGCCAAAGACAAATGAAATATTGCAATATAAGCTTGGGTGGAGCGGCCGCCCTCGTTAATACCATTACCCCTCGGCTAAGAGGTTACACGACCGCTATGTTATAGCGGGATAATTTGTGTGACATTTTTATTTCGGCACTTTCTGCAAACCAGTTGATGTACTGGGGATTTAAAATGCAGTGAAATATTATCTACCGCTAGGGTTGTAATGCTGTATCAGTTTCATCCAATACGGTCGCCGTAGTGCACAATTGTTTAGTTCAATTTTTTGAATATCGTAAAAAATCACTTGAAAATACACACCACAATTCAGTATCCAAAATGAACAGTTTAGTCAAGTTAATTTATGTCAAGTCTAAGGTGGATGGAATGGTTGCCACATACAAGAATTTGTGTTTGCTTTTAAGAACACTATTTTATCAGTTTGAGCTCAAGCCTAAACTCTGTGTCTACTAAGAGAATCATTTTCTTTCATCATAATAAACCAACAATCGATTCCGGTGTGAGTTTTTTTTTTCACAGAATTCAATTCAAGCCTACTACATATAGTCTGGCAAGTATACACTTTCTAAATGCTAGAAATAATAACTACTTGATCCAATTGATATGCTTGAGTTTAGATTTAATAAAACCAAACCTGCCGTTCTATCTACAGGTAAAATTTACGATATTGAAGAGGGCAAAAGAGGGTTAACCCTTTGCATGTGCGCAAAAATCAAATGGACTCTACAATTCATTCTCATTACTTTCATTACAAAAGTATAATAAAAGTATAATAAATTATACAGCCACAAGGCCCATGAAAGTCAATTCCGAGTTTATCGTTACTTTTTTTTTTCCTGGTTGATGAGGTGACTTTTTTTATTTTTCATAATCATTTTCATCAGATTTCAGTGATGACCTAAAATGTGTGCAAAATGAAAATAAATGCACCGAAGAAATTTTTGTGAAAGGTAGGGCCGCAGAAAAAGCTTGGTTTTGCTTCAAAGTTATCAAAAATATGTTTTACAAACAAAAATAAGTTTCCATTTGCTAAAACCTGGTGTTAACGATGATATTTTGAAAATAATGAATTATTTTGGCAATCTTGAATTTTTGACACGGGTATTTCTAGTCTCCAAAAAGCGATGCGGCCGGGTAACGATAAACTCAGAATTGACTTTCATGTGTCTAAATAGCTTCTAATTGAAATCAGCATGAAAAATACATTCCAATGAGTTCAAACAAGCCCTGTCACAGGTCAGTACCTTAGATCAACATGATTCTTTGGATTCCTTGATCTAAAAAAATCACCAACTTGTATAAATCCTGATAGGTGCAGTTAAAGTTGGCTTTTAAGACTTAAAAACCTATATAAAACACAATGAGGGGAAAAATAAATGGAATTACTCAATTTATTTCATGACAGTCCATCATACACATGGTAAAATAAATTGATGAATTGCACATCAACTCTCCATTTTTCACTTGAAATCTCAATTTAGATATAGTCGCGAACCATAGAGTCTTGTTTTCCTGTAAGATTTAATCCCTGGGAATTCCAGAAGCATAGCACCTGATTTTATTGAATATTCGAGGGTTTAGAGAGATGCCCCATCTGCAATATCTGCCAGGTGTTAGATTGTCTTATAACACTTAAAGTGCCCAGGAGAGAATTTTGTGAGGATACAATTTCTCTCAATTTTCAACTGGAGCGTCGTAGACCACCTTCCGAGAACGTTCCAAAAGGTTTATTAACAAACAAGTACAAAGAAAACCGCAAATCTTGTTTTGAACTTGCCTGCTTATCGTAATCGTCCCCCCTAGGAAACCCTGCTTTGACTTTCTGTCTGCACGACAGAAAGTACTAAATCACATCATCTTATTTACATAAAGACGGGCGTATTCGGCTAATTCACTTCAGGTGTGATCTATACTTGGTAAGCATTCAAATATGCAAAAAACTGGGTTCGACAAAATTGGGGGCGCTTCTTTCTGTAATCTCATGTCTCTTTTATAAAACACAATGACAAATGGCAGCTATTGCAGATGGGGCCTTCTTGCACTAAACCCTGGATATGCATCTGCAGCAGTACAGCCTAATTGTACAGTGTTTTTAAATTGCTTAGTAACCCAAAAAAAACAAAAATACAAATGGCGTATCCTCAGAAGTTAATAGGCTGCAATGCAATGGTCAGGTGGATATGTATTAAAGGGACCAGCATTTGGTGGGAAGGGCACCGTTAATTCTACCAACAATTTTTGGTATATATGAAAATTTGATGCTTTACCATAGTTCAAAAACTATCCCTATCTACTTCACTAATTCTAGATAAACTTTGTTTGGGGTGGGGGGGGGGGGGGGGGGGGACGGGTTGTGGTTTTTTGGGGTGGTGGTTGATTGTGTTTTGTGTTGGTTATTTTTTTTTTGCTGTCACGTGGGAGAGAGCTGTGGGGGGACTCCCCGGCCTCTGGACCCCGCATCACCCAATTAGTTTTAAATAACACCTTTTTGAATACAGGTCGGTGTAATTTTGTTTTCTTACTTGGTATTGTACTTGTGTTGCAGTGGCGGCACCATACCTCTTGTTTTCGGGGGGCGCCAAAGTGAAATTTTTTTGGGGGGCAAAAGTGAATTTTTTGGGGGGGGGGGGCAAAAGTGAAATTCTTGGGGGTGGGGGCAAAAGTGAAATTCTGGGGAGGAAATTATCAAAAATTTGGAGATTTTTAACCCATTTTGGCCCCAGCAATCGCTGATTTTTTTTTTCTCCCAAAAGTTGGGATTTTGGCCCCAATTGCCGACTTTTGCCACCAATCCCTCATTTTTTCCTCTCGGCCGGTTGTTGTTTTATTTTTTATATTGTTTTTTGTTTTTTGTTTTGTTGTTTTGCTCTTTTTTGGGGTGGGGAAACAATGATTTGATTTCATTTAATTTTTCTTTTTTTTTTTTTTTTTTTTTTTTTGTTTCGTTTGTGTTTTTTTTTTTTTTTTTTTCAACTAGGGAGGCACGAAAAAAATTTGGGTGGGTGGCAAAAGCCCACCCTGCCCCCAACCCCCCCCCCTTGGGTGTCCAATAACATCTGAAACCATTCTCATAGGTTTCCTAACGACCAATGCAAATTAGAGAAAAATTTGTATCCTCGTAAAAAAAATCTCCTGTGCCCTTTAAAAGACTCTATTACCTACACTCAACTTCTGTCATGATGCCCTTCTGGAATTCTGACTGATTGCCTAATTGCTCGCTGCTCAAACCCCTGTTCACAGCATTGCCCCCCTAACATAATGCCTCATTTGTGCAGTAGCTCATCAACATTTTCATGGCACAACACTGCGCCTGTTTTGGTTGACGACAACTCAATTCCAAACCTACAAGGCCAAGCTTTTTTACTTGATTAAAGTTCATTTTTTTTATAACCACCCACTGCTCTAACCCCTACCTCACGCCTTGGCTTTTTTTTGCGATCACTGGTTGTAACCCCACAAACGTTCGCAACAGATATGAATTTAGTATGCAATACATACAATATAAGATAAGAGATGGTCAGAGGGTTTGGTATGTTTTCAACACTATCTCAAGGTCGGGCTCTAAATGAGACCATTGATTAGCATGCCGGGTATATGTGGTTAATTAATAATGATTCCTGGTGAAATAGAATCAATAATCCTTTCTGGTGTACTTTCTTTGAATACGTACAAGCTTCAGATCAAGTTATGACATGATCATAATATAGCTACATTAAAACGAAGTATGGTCATACTTTTTTATATTAAATGTCCCAGACTTAGGTTGTCGGTATGGTATTTTTCGGTCACATAAGACTCTAATACTCATCACCGTAGACTTATGATACTGGGTTTAGTTAAAGAAGATAAAACAAATAGCCAAATTTATATACTATACAATCTGTCAGCACGGCTGTGGTCTTGTTTTCCCCAGCTAAATTCTAAATTTGTCGGTCTGTCTGTCCGTCTGGTTGTCCTGATATCCATCTGTCTGTCTGTCCATGGTCTGTCTGTACTGGTCTTCTCAAGAGTCCAGATTTTAAGGACATATTACATATTGAATAGTAAATGAATTAATTTACAACCATAAAATCTACCATGACTACATGTAATAAAGACATCAAAATTAAATACACTGCTAAAACCCACAAACAAAACTAGAAAGCGATGTGCTTTAAGAAAGCACCGTTATCTCAGGCGGTGACATATGCTTGCGCACATGACTTTGAACCTCATCTGTATACCTATCGGGGTTGGTCAGGCAGTTCTTTCTTACCAATTTTGGTAATTTCAGCAATTGATATGTTGGCGTGAAAAGGCTTTTTAAGATTTTCAAAAGAATCCCCTTTAATCAATTAATCGGGAAAAGAAAAAATCGGCCCATTGACCTTTGAACCCCAATCTGGTTAACACCTCATATTGGGCCTTGGGTCAAATGGTTCTTCTGACCCAGTCGATTCTTATAGCAATTGATTTGTGGCAAATCAGCAAAAAGGAGGGTATAGCGACTTGACCTGTATGACCCCTATGTGACCTTTGACCCCAATCTGTGGAACACCTCATATTGGCCTTGTCGACGGTTTCTTTCTTACCAAGTCTATGATTATCCAATTATTTGTGGCAGAACGCAAAAAGGAGGGTAAGAGCGAATTGACCCGTAATGACCCTATGTGCCTTTGACCCCAATCTGGGAACACCTCATATGGGCCTTGGGTCTCGTTCTTCTGCCATCTAGTGATTATAGCAATTGATTTGTGCAGAAATCAGCAAAGAGGGTAAGAGCGACTTGACCTGTAATGACCCTATTGACCTTTGACCCCAATCTGGGAACCCTCATATGGGCCTTGGGTCATTGGTTTCTTCTGACCAAGTCTATTGATTATACAATTGATTTGTGCAGAAACATCAAAAAGGAGGGTAAGAGCGACTTGACCTGTAATACCCCTATGACCTTTGACCCCCCAACTGACCCCTCAAGGGCCTTGGGTCGCGGTTCTTTCTGACCAAGTCTAGTGATTATAGCAATTGATTTGTGCAGAAACAGCAAAGGAGGGTAAGCACACTGACCTCTAATGACCCTGTGTGACCTTTTGAAACCCCAAATCGGTTCACCCCCCTGTGTGGCCCTTGGGTCAGGGGTTATTCTGACGAAGTCTGGTTAACATCAAGAGCCCACATGTTAAACACTAGTAGCATTTTGAAATATTAGGTGGTTAGAGATACTCCCCTTTTTTGGCCCCCTAAAATGACGTTGTATTCAAATCTGTGAACAAGCTATGGCAAGGCATCGGCAATCACTGTTATCGAATGCAATTGATGCCATGTGAACTGTGGAAGAAGTAGGGAAAAGGTGTTAGCGTAACAATGACCGCTATTGACCTACGTGAACCCCTAATGGTCAAACTGTTAACAAACCCTATAAGAACCTGGGTCGGGGGGGTTCTTTGCCACTTCCATGCTATCTGACTCCCTCTGACACTAGTGCAGTTTTGAAGCAAGGTACAAAGAAAGAAAGAAAGAAGACGCAGAAAGAAAGAAATAACTAGAAGCAATATATCATGGGGCGGCTGTAACCGCCAACATTTTTTCCTCACAGATAGAAATGTAACAAAGAAACTCATTTCATTCAACAGATCGCAGTAGATCGCATTGTATTGACAAGTATAACATTAGTGGTATCAGATAGGAATGAGAACAATTCTGAAAAAATAATCCAAATTACAAATCATTACAAATGCAAGTAACTATCTTCAGTATACACAATATATGGAATGGGAAGATCAGAAAAGATCAGAAAATGACAAACATCCAACACTATCTTCTTTCAGTGATAGCAGTATTCATTGTAATTGATATAGATATATAATGGGAAATTTCAATCTATCAATTGTATTGTATGGATATGGATGCGAACATTCAGAAAAAACAGAAATTACAGATGTGCACATCTTCAGCAAACCATAATCAATTGATGATATTTGTAAATAACCAATGCAAACCAATCTTTGTCAGCAGATTCAAGTTTTCTGAATCATTCCAAAGGCTAACAATTTTTTTTTTTGGTGCAAATACAACATCAAAGAGAATAATGGTTCACAAGAAATGGGCAATTTTAGTTTACATTTTTTTACTTCACAACAACAAACAAACCAACCCACAAAATTGTACACTTGTCATAAAAGGTCCAAATCCATATTAGCAACATGTGCTTTATTTTCCTTTAACATGGCCAAATAGGAACAGCTATCTTTGGTAGATAGCACAATGCAAATTACGCTACTTCGGCTATTAATAACAGGATACTCAGTTTTCCTTTAAACCACCATACCTGTCAGGTTAATATAATCAGAATTCAAAATCCAAACATTTTTTTTTCAAAATTTTTAAAATTATGCATTTTCATGACCATAGTTGGAATCGTATGACAAATGCTTTTAAATGAGTACCACAAGCCTAGTCTTAGGCTTTCTACATATGATAACAGAGAGCAGTCAATCCTTTTAAACCACCATTACCTGCATTAACTATAGTCGAATTCAATTTTTTTTTTCACATTTTCCCTCCAAAATTTTAACATTATGTCCATATGACCTTTTTGGAATCGGCAATGAAATTGCATTCACTGATCCAACAAGCCTAGTCTTAGGTCAGTGGTTTGTGTGAATGCTTTCACAAATCATCACAACATCACAAAAGCAACATTGTACGGTTTTCTAGCCTGTCCAGAATCTCCTCATGTTGAAAGATTAAAAAAACGAAAAAAAAATGAAAATTCATGTAAAGCCTGAAGAAGGTCAAAGTTTGTTCCCTATGCCAGAGCGTAAGCGATGTGGGGGGGTGGGAGGTTGGGCATAATGCCACCTCGCAGAGTGCTTTGAAGACCAGGAAGAAAAGCTTGAAAATAATGGCAAAATCACCTTTTGACTGCTCGACCAGGGAATTTTCAACTTCCACCAAGAAAATTGCCTTGAAGAATACACTGGCACATTTGAAAAATAGTGCGCCCTCAAGATTTTCAAATCGATATTTTTTGCATGGTTGTACGCTTTATATACAAAGCCCTCACCCGAAATGATTAGACCAAATCATCTTCCTTATGGGTAAACAGAACGAGTTTATAATTTAAAGTCGCAGGCGACGTTAAAATTCAAGCAGACGACGAACATGACAAGAAAACGCACGCTGTATGCATTTTCCATGCTTGGACACTGTTCGCGATCATTCTAATCAACCTGTGTGTTTAATACAGTGAGTGCGAGTCAAAAATATTCATGTAATAAACACATTTGTTTGATTACAGTTATGAAAACTTAAAAATTTGCCTACCAATTACCTGGATGTTTCCTTTATCTCATATCAATGTCCGATCTGTTTTGGGGTATGTTATTTTTATGTGTCAAAAATATTTTTTTTACTTTTTTTATTATTTTTATCATTTGAGAGCAAATTGAGGAATTCATATTTTTGAAAATGCAGTGCCGCTTTAACACCACCTCCAAACTTGGGGGAATTGTCCCCTCTGACAAGTGAGTGACCCCCGTTATGTTCCTGCTGATGCCTTTGACTTTGTACAAAGTAATAATAATAATAATAATAATAATATAATTAATTTTGGATTTATATGGGCGGTCTACAAAGAACACAGCGAATTTACAGAAAAGAAGACTTAGTATTAAGCTAAAATACAACAATAATAATGAAAATAGGTGAGTTTTAAGCATGCGTTTGAAAAAAGGCACAGACTTATGGCCTTCCCTCAAATTGATTGGGAGCCGATTCAATAAGCGTGGAGCAGCCACTGAAACGAAGAATCTCCAGCCTTATTATGGAACGGGCGCACGATAAGCATGTGAATAGGAGGAGGATCGCCAGTCTCAGGTCTGTGTCTGGTATTCTGACGTAGGGCTTTCCTCTGAGCTGCACAAGAATTGATTTTTTTTTTTTTTTTTTTTTACAAAAAAAAAAAAAAAAAAAAAATATAAAAAATTGAAATTACTAAAATTGCAAACAAATAACATCATTTTGAAATAAATTCTGTCCTTAACAGGAAGCCAATGAAGGGGAGGAGCCAACAGGTCGGCAGAGCACATGCCCCGACCACACGCAAGACAAGACGCGCTGCTTTATTTGCATACGTGAGCGTTTAAGGTCACATTCGCGAGCACCATACATAAGGGAGTTGGCATAGTAGTAGAAAGACAATGTGATCGACGGCGTGATGGCAAGCATATGGGTCAAAAACGCGAATGCCTACCATATAAATTGCGAAGTGGAAGTAATAGTTTTACACAAGCATTAATATGAGATGACCTATTCAAACTAGGGTCAAGAGTAACACCATGATTTTTAACAGGGACGACGAGGATCTGATGATAGCGTCATCAAGAATAAGCTGATGAATGTCAGGTAATTGCTAAGGACCCTTTGGCTGGCAATGACAAAGAGTTCACTTTGATCCTGATTGAGTGCAACTTGTTTGCATCAGCCAATGGTTGATCTGCGTATGCAAGCGGTAATGTTAGCAAGAACCCGCTCGCAGTCACCAGCGATGTTAGGGTGGAATTCAGAAAAAAGCTGCGTATCATCAGCAAAAAAGTGAAATCCTATGTTATGTTCACGAATGATGGTGCCAAGAGGTTGAGTGTACATTATGAAGCCATGAGAGACCAACTATAGAACCTGAGGTAATGAATAATCAAGAACATGTTCATCGAAAGAACATTTTTAATGGAAACTCTAGTGGAGTTTTTTAAGATATGTTCAAACCATGACAAAAAACAGTACCATTTAACACAAACATTTTTCTTTAGTCTATTCAAAAGGATGGAGGATCCAACAGTGTCGATGCGGCAGACATATCAAGAAGAAAAGGAGAACGCTCTGTGGTGTCTAAGTACTGAAGTATATCGTTCTTAACCTTCAAAAGGCGGTTCTCGGTACTGTGAAAACTTCTTGTATGAAGATGGTATATTCACCAAGACAGGGAGCGGTTCACGTGGTTAACAACTGACAGTGGCAGCCTTCTCAATAACTTCAGATAGGAACTTTATATTGGCCACAGGCCTGTAATTTTCAATATATTGGATCCAGAGAAGACTTTTAAGAATAGGTGTGAGTGTGATTATAGATTGTTTGAGTAGTTCTGGGATGTACCCATAGAACAATGAAGCAATTAACAATTTTGTGATCATTGGCAATAATACATGTAGGTTGTCTTTTATCAACCAGCAAGGTATGTGTCAAGATACATGTCTTGTTCGAAAACTCTCTGATAATCTGTTCTACCTCAGCCTCTGTAAGCAGCTCAAATTCTAACAAAGACATGGAGCTAGGCACAGACACAAAATCAACGATGATATCATGAGGTGGAACGTTAGAATCAACAATTAGCTCTAATATTCTCCAAATTTGTTGACAAACAATGCGAGAAATTCATGGCCAAAATATTTGTCAGTACGTGAAGTTGCTAACAGGAAGTTGCTGTGGTTGTTTGATTCAGAAAGCCCATTAATGGTAGCATAATGTATTTGAACCGGCATTGTAAAATTTGTTGGAAAAATAGTCAATCTTAACAGCTTGCGAGAATTTTTTTAAGCTCAGCAACATGGATCTTTTCTGTGCCTTAAAACGAGCAAGGTCTTCCCGAACCGATTTCCGCCCATTTAAGTTCTAGTCTAGGCGAATCCGTCTTCTCACAGTAGGATAGTATCATTATACCATGGGAGGACGAGGCTTGACAAGACGTTCCTTAGTAACAAAGGGCGAATTGGTTTCAAGCACAGAGGGATGTTAGTAATTCAAGGCACCAACTGAACATTGGGGTCATACATTCGGGGGAAAGTCTCTGGGAGGCAAGCAGTCAGAAAGTAGCTTGAGAAGGCTTCAGAATCATCTTGCCATATTGCCGGAAGAGATAGTAAGCTTAACTGGGGTGGTTTGTCACATTTAGGGGTGCGTGTGATTATGTGATGATAGTGGACTGTATCGTCTAATAGTGGGGGTTGTGTAGCACATTCTTGAACCGATGATCATCAATGCGGGTATTAGGAGATCTATGGTATGTCCCATAGTGTGTGAAAAGGTTCGTGGATTGAATTGTTGGAAGCCAATTGTCAGCAAGAGATCTATAAACCGCGTCGAATCCACTTGTCAGGAGTGTCAACATGTACGTGAAGTCCCCTAACAGGACCGGCTTATGTGGGTTGACAGCCAATTCATCCAAGTAACTTTCAAATTCTTCAAGAAATGCGAGTGTTGTGAAACCATTAAAACGAGAGGGGGGTGACGATATATTAGAATGAAAATCGATGCAGTTAAATGTGTCACACAGTGCTCAAAAGTTCTAAATTTGGAAGACGATGAGAGAGTGAGGTTAAGAGAACTCTTGAACAAAACACCAAACCTCCTCCAGTTTGTGTGTATGTACCTGGTGCGGGGACGTTCAGGAAATCATACGTAGGAGGGGTAACCTGTCCAATAACAACAATGTCATCCGTAGCAGGAATAGTAATGGTAAATAAGTGTTCAAAAAAAGGCTCCGTAAACAAAACAAAGTTCAAAATAAGGCTAAAGTCCAAAAAAAAGCTCAACAATATGTACAACGACTACTATGAATTGGGTGCGAGGGAAAGAAATTGAGAGGATATACATGTAGGGCAAGAAAATCTCTCTTAGTGGTTAGGCATGTGTAAAAAGTGACTTCTGTTGAGAGCAATTTTAATATTCAAACAGTAATAGCAATTACAAGGAAAGTACATAGTACAGATTGACCCAAACAGCTAACTTTATTGAAAAAAAGAAATGTACTATAGTGGTCACCATTAACAACAGTAACATATGCAACAAGCAGCAGCAGAAGCAACAAAAGAGAAGCAACAAAAAGCACACAGCAGCTAGAAGCAGTAGCTGATCATCAGAGACACAGAAGCAACAGACAAGCAGCAGCAACAGCAACAGTATTAGTAGTAGTAGTAGTTATTGTAGTAGCAGCAACACAACAACAGCAGCAGAAGCAGCACAGCAACAGCAGCAGAAAAACAGAACCCAACAGCAGCAGTAGTAGTAGCAGCATAAGTACAGTAATAGCAGAAGCAGAACAGCAGCAACAGCAGCAGAAGTAACAGCAGCAGCAGAAGTAGTTACATCAGAAGTAGTTACAGCAGCAGCAGCAGAAGTAGTTACAGCAGCAGCATAAGTAGTTACAGCAGCAGCAGGCCGCAGAAGTAGTTACAGCAGCAGCATAAGTAGTTACAGCAGCAGAAGTAGTTACAAAGGGCCACAGCAGCAGCAGAAAGAAGTAGTACAGCCGCAGCGCAGAACAGAGTAGTTGCAGCAGCAGCAGAAGTAGTACAGCAGCAGCAGAAGTAGTTACACAGCAGAACAGATAGTAGTACAGCAGAGAACAACTACAAGAGCTACTTTAATTAAAGGGGCACAAGGCTTTTTGATGCATCTATATAGACTCTAAGTAGTGATTTTGTATATTAGACACTCGATTTGATTTCTTATCAAAAGCAAAAATGAAGGTGATTTTGATGTTGCTTATATTCCGTGTAAAACATGGGCTTGATTCATTATTGACTTCCAATACAAATAAAAAATTTTTTATTTTTTTTCCCACCATATTTTTATGTACTTCTTTGTCGTTTTTAATTTTTTTGATGGAAAGTTTTTACATCAGTGTAAAAAGCAGGGCTTTCCATTTTTAGGGAAACCTGATAGGTTGAAATCTCTTTGCAGCTTTAAATTGGGACATACCACCACAAATGACACTGCAGTGCAAAGCACCCAAATTCGCTATTAGGAAACAGCTTGGATTTAGTCATGACAGATTGTAAACATAATTTGTAGAAACAGTGTGGACAAAAAACAAAAGAATCTTCAGTAGTTAGGTGGTTCTAGTAAATAGCCAAAAAAAAGTACCAGCATGCCAAACTCTGATCAGTTCAGTTATAGCAATCAGTAGAGTTAGTTATACATATTCCCATAGGCAAGGTTATTGCTCATCCTACAAAATATCAACACAATTCTATCTTTTAAAGTGTCAAAGAAATGTTATATGACAATTCTGGTGGTCATATCCTTGATTATGCCAGCACTTAACTGGGCTGACAGCTACATATTAAATAAAGATACATTTTTAAGGAGCATGAACACTTCAGAAAATTGAAATTCTCAATTTGCTCTCAAATGATGTCTAGTCCATTGGAAGAATAGAGATGTCTATTTTATAATAAAAATAACATATCCAAAAACAGATAGGGACATTAATAAGAGGCTAAAGACCATGCCGGTGATTGTAGGCTAACTTTTAAGTGGTTATTACATGAAAATATTATAGACTCATACTCATTGAAATTAAACCACCAAGGTCACAGACCGATCAACAAGATACATGCCGTGTGTTCCACGCCATCAACGTCGTGTCTGCTGAATTAATGTCGCCAGCGCATTAATTTATTTTAAAATGTTCTGTAACCCATAAGCGCGCTGATTTGGGTAATAATTTAGGTGGGAGGGATTATGTATATAAAAGCTTTATAACCATGCAAAATATTCAATTTTGAAAAAATCTTGAAGTGATGCATATAATTTTTCAAATTTGACCAGTGTCTCTAAAGATGTTGGTATGTCTAGAGGCCTTTCCAATTTTGATCAAAGTGCTTTAATTATTCTGTTGGTAACTAAGAAAGAATCAGAAAATAAATTTTTCAAACGAGCCAGCTTGATGTAAATACAACAAACTATTCCACACTTAGTTGAGAGAGACAAGAAGGTTAAAGATCTTGCCCAAGTGCACAGTACATTTGACCACCCAGCAGGACTCGACCCAACAAACTTCAGATTCATGAAACCGGATATGGATGCACTCGGACCCACATGCCTACCAGTGGCTACTGAGTGGGAGGAGAGGAGGCACGATGCCCCTCGGGCTCGAAAAAGTGGGACAAGCTGGACAAAAACATTAACTTGAACAACTACTTTTGTAGGGGAGAGGTAGCCACTGGTAAGGATATTTACCTTTGGTGCTGAAGTTCCCTGGTTCGAACCCCGTAGGGCCAGTTCTCAGGGATAATTGGGGGGTACGGTACTAAATCTGGAACTTAAATGCATACCGTATACTATTGATTAAAATAGAGTTCGATCTCCCCATGGTTCATTTCGACGTGGGAAATCGAACCATGAGAATATACGTCCTTTGGAGGGGACGTTAAGGTGTCCATCCATGTACAAGAGTCATACCTTGAATGTAATCGCAGTCAGTTTTGTAAAGCATAGGGTGGGTAAACCCCTGACTGGTCCGAGCCATCTGTCAGTCGTCAGTCTAGTGGGGTACCCCAAATAGAGTTGTTAATCACTGTCTGGTATAGCTCTCTGTGGGTTTGGTCCTCCCTCTTCTTCAAGGAATTTTGACCAGTTTCAGTCTAAGTTTGGGCAAAAGTAAATTCGGCATTTCGCGGAATTGCTGATACATTTTTGTCAAGCACCGACTTCAGTGGAGCTCATCACCAAGATAACTTGCCCCCTTGATGGGGATTGTAGGTGTGAGGAATTCGATAAGAAAACATAATAAAATACATGGTCCTCGGACTGTATGTGTCGGCCTGCCATCGTGGTTAGGGAATGAGCCAACATGACTTTGACCTGATATGTTTATGACCGTGGACCTCATAAAAAAATGAGGGCTTGCATGTAAAACTACCTAACCAGTTGGTTCCCAATTGAAACTTGAAACTTTTCAAATGAGGTCAATTTTACATTTTCAGCCTATCTTACAAACTTGACATAACAGGACCTTTGACCTTGTTATGTGACCTTTGACCTCATCAACAAATGAGGGATCCCATGTTGTACCTATGATTCAAGTTTGTTATTATTTCCATCAAAAGTATGAGGATATTACAAGGCAAATGTAACCCTTTCAAACAACAGACATCAACAAACCGACTCAACAGACATCAACAGACATCACAATAGTGGACAAAGTGATCCCTATGGTCTTCCTACCTTAGGGCAGGCGACACAAAAATTATGTATCAGTAAGGATTTTTCTAAAACTTTATTTTGGTATATTTGGTTCATACACCCCAATAACAAATATCAGATTTCCTACGTCTCGCCAATTAATTACCAGCAAACTTATATACATACTTTTAGGTTTCAACAATCGAGAGGCAAAAACTTTGTGTAACTCGTATCAAACGTGCTATAAATACAATTCGGCTTGAGTCGAAGATATATTAAGAAGAACAAAAACAACGTTTGTAACTTGGTAAATAATCGTAAACACCTGTACGTTCTGGAGAGTAGCCCATCGGGCATTTGATTAGGCTTTAGCGCTGACCTCCAACCAAATGACGTTCAGCTTCACTCCTGATTCAAGGTGTGTCGAGGTAATCAATAGCCTTGGCTACTGAATAAACCATATTTTCGTGGACAGATATTTCAAGGTTTAAGCCGGATTGTACATTTCAAATGTTGTTGAATTTGCAGTTCTGGGTATATGCTCTATAATGAAATAGTAAAATGCTGTGAATTTACAAGTTCGTTGTGGTTTATTTTCTTGGATGCCTTGTGATCTGTGAAATCCGCGAAAATAAAACCATTTCTTGCGAAAATTTAAGCTTTATACAGTATATGTGGTTCTGTCTTTCGAGCAACCTCAGTTACTTGTGGCATTATTAAGAGAGTTGTGCAAAAGTAGTGAGTACTTTTAGTGAGTTAGGGACAAAGTTCAAGGGTAAGTTACAACTAGTTGAAAAGTGGTCTCCAGGGTAGTCAAGTACTTATTGTTTGCCTTGTGCAACAGGTCTAAAGTTGCAATAGCTTGCCATTGGACAGAAAGGTACCATACGCATACTATTAAGGCCAGAAGTTTCTGGGGTTCAGGCGCTTTAAATGGTTCTTCAGGAAGTCACCTGAAGAACCATTTAGAGTCACTGACTCAAGGAAAGAAAAAATGAGAGAGCAATTTTTCTAATAAATGGCAGCACACAGATGTTACATGGCAGCTATAGAACCTACGACTTCTTCAATCACATGTGTTATTATTCTTTGTCCTTCAGCTGATCATCTTGTTTCTCCTCCTGGCATAATTGAAGGGTAAGTGGAGCAAAAGTTGTGAGTTACTTGTGTGAATTAAGGAGAATGTGTAGGATCATGTGTTAAAACTTCTACTTTCATTGTTAACCAAATGTACTAAATAGCTAGGTCTTTGTTATTTAAGTTAATCTCTTGTCTCCCCATGGCATTGAAGGGCAAAGTTATGTAAAAAAACAGTACTTGGTTGCTCTTTTTTGAGATGGGAAAGTCATGAGTGAGTTATGAGTGAGTTTAACCTGTCCAAAAAGTGAACTCAAAGCTATCTTTTGTCTTAAAGTGCAAAAAAACTATTGAGATTAAAAGCCAGCCATATTGGCTTGTCCTTGTGAGGAGTCTTTAAAGCTATGGTGTTAACTGTGAATTATTCTTGTGGAGTTAGGAGGATTTGAAAAATATGGGTTTGTGTTAACTTCTATTTTGCAATTGTGCCAGTGTTATAAAAAGTAATTTCTCTTCTTTCTTTTTAAGTATGATTAAAGCCCACTATGCAGTGATTGCTAAATTCAGCAAATCGAAAATTCATCACAAAATCAGATTTTTCCATGTATTGTAAACCCAAGTACAGGTATCCTTAACATACCCTGCAAATGATAAGACCAGAAGCAACTTAATATGGACAGAATCGGAGATTGTAGTCATACTGTCCGTTCGGACACTTACACAACAGTAATTGAATCGAGAATCGTATCTTGGAACACTGCCGTTTTCTTCCTTTCTGTCAATATACAGCTGGAAAAGGTAAAAACATGAGAATCTGAAGACTTTATCCTTCACTTTGAGCGAATCACTCCCCAAATTTCAATATTTTTAAATCACTGATATGTCTTTAAGGCAGTAAAATTACTCTTTTTTTTTTTTTTTTTTTTTTTTTGCTCATTAAGCTGAAAGAATTTCTAGATGAATTAAAACTTTAGAAGTCAATATTGTCTTGATGTAACTGTCAGTTACGTCAAATTGGAACAAAAAATTATTTTTAAGTACAAGGAGCTAAACTGCATTGTTGTAAACTATCCTTCATAACTCTCTGTTCTGATTGGAAATAACACGATTACTAACTCGCCCAAAAAGCACTCCTTGCTGTATTAATGATCCTTTCTGACTATACTTATTCTGCCTCAGTCAATATTGGTTTAGGAGCAAAATAGAAAACACATTATAGTTCATGTTACAATAACCTTTCTTACTCGAATTACTCTACACTCTATTATCATATCCAGTGTCTTGGTCATTCCAGCAAGATCATACAATTTCCACAAAATCCACAAAGCACCAAAGATAAATAAGAGATTTGGAATGGTAGGGATAAATCAATTTGACCTTTTTAACAAGTCCATTGTTTTTCTAAAACAATGGACACATTTAGTCCTTCAAATTAATTAATATTAGTTGTCAAAAGTAAAAAAAAGCCAGGACTAGATAGATATAAACAATGCCATAAACATCGTCAGAAACTATTGCTGTGTTTAAAGTTCACGTAGCACAATATCGAATATACAATAAAAAGAGAGACAAAACAGGTGGAGAGCTATATATAGATAGTGAGAGAAAGAAGTCTTAACAGTTTGGTCTAAAAATAGAAAATTAATGGAAAATTTATTTGCTAAGGAGGGCCCGTGCAAGGGACACTGTGTTTATTGAGAATTTACATGCAGATACTGAGCAATTGTGATGGGGTTGCTGAGACGAAATATCAATTCATTTCATATGGATATGCATATTCAATCAACTAATCACAGATTCAGAAGTTTTCTCAAGGATACGATTGCATTGAAGCAGCATGATATCACACCAACGCAGCCAAGCTTAGACTTGATATAATTCCAGTCAAAAAAATTGGAACAGGCAATGATGACTGATTAAAGCAAAGAACAGGCATATTTTTGAAGAGCACCCCCAATTTTGGAAAATTTGATAATTTGCCAGGATGTTGGAATTGTCTAGGAAACTAAAACCTGCGAACGAGACTGCTCAAAAACGCATATTTTCATAAAAATAAGCAATTGTAATAGAATTTGGATCCCAGATTGTACTGAACGGCAGAGCTGGAAATGCTAAGTTATGTCCATCCATGATTATAAAATAGTGCCCCTCAAAAACTTGACCTTAAACAGTACGGGCCGATGCCGGACTCCGGCAATGTGGCCGAAGCCGGCATATATTGCCAGTTCGGGCAACATAAAAACAAGCCTCCCTGCAGAATTCGGAACCCTTGAACGATTTTATTTGATGGGGACGTTATATCTTTTACAGGGGGAGGTCCATATGTACCAATGATAAAGTATGTGATGTTGCTAAAATTTTCAACAAGGACTAAACATGCACCTTGGGGTTGGTTTGTGAAAAATTTGGAAAATTCAAATTTCGCATTTTTTGGTTTTTATTGAAATAATTTTAGGTTTTGTTATTTTAAATATCGTTTATATCACAAATTATATATGTTATCATATAACATTATTCGACGAAAAAAACTTGTTTGCAATGCACCTTCTATGACTCTAAAATTGCATTATTAGATTAACCTACCACCTTTAAATTTACACGCTTGCAATGCATTGTGGGAAACAACAACAGGATGACCCGGCAAAACATTGCCGGTTACGGCAACATTGCCGGATTCGGCAGTCGGCCCGAACTGTCTAAGCTTTGATCTTGCCGGAACAATGAAACAACTAATGGATGAGAGTACCACGCGTCATGGTGCTATTCCCGGCCTAGTTTCATAATGGAGGGCCGTTTCCAGCAGCCATTGAATTTATATCAGAAATCTACCATATTATTTTCCAATTACAAAATTCCTTGTGGTGCACAATAACATTTTCGAGCTTAAACGAATCACAGGTTAGATGTACTAGGCCAGTTACCAATGCAAACGTGTAAATAAAAAATCTCAAAATAATGAAAACATTGGGGCGGAGTCCTTCTTAAAAAACGTGCTATTATTGCTTTAAGGTGCACTTAAGGTGCATTTCATGACCCTAGCACCTTCATTTTTATAGTTGAAGAGATAATCTTTAGAAAAGGTTATTGAAAAAAAAATTAAGTTGATTCCAACGTGTGGCCTGATGTTATGAAACAACTGTTTGTATCACAGTGCCTCATGCTACTGTGATGCAAATTCTGTCTGTTAACAAACAGAAAAAAAAGAAATATTCCAGAGTAGAACAAATCTGCACAGGCCCCGTAACACGCCCCCCCCCCCCACAAATTCCAAAAGCCCCCTCAAAACCACTAAAAATGGCTCAAAATGGCCAAAAAATGCAATTTTGTGAGCGGAACAACCCCAAAATTACCGGGGGTTATGCTATTTTGTCAAAAAAAGGCTAAAATTTCGGTAAAAAAGGTCTGTTTTGACCAGATTCACCCCCCCCTTGGGGAGGGGTGAATTTCAGGGAAAAGTCCCTTTTTTAGAAAAAAATCGCCCTTCCTCAAAAAAAATCCTGATTTAATACGGGCCTGAATCTGCACCTCAGATTAGGTAAAATTTCGGTAAAAAAGGTCTGTTTTGACCAGATTCACCCCCCCCTTGGGGAGGGGTGAATTTCAGGGAAAAGTCCCTTTTTTAGAAAAAAATCGCCCTTCCTCAAAAAAAATCCTGATTTAATACGGGCCTGAATCTGCACCTCAGATTAGGTACACATATTATACTTCTGCCAACGGTTCAAATGATATAAAGTCAGGTAAGTCAAGGGAACGAGGCTGTATGTGGATCACTTAAAGTTGTTTCTGTTTTCATATTTAAAAAAAAAATTAAAAGTTCATTCCCCCAGGATGGACTTAGTCCTGGATAAGCCAGGACTAAATTCTTTGTGAATATGGGCCACTGAATTTGTGTTTAAAGCATATAGGTATAGGTGACCTATACATAAGCTGTGAGTTAAGGTTTAATCAAATAAGATGATGATGTTGCCATTTAAAATATCTCCACCTTCTCTTCATATTAGTTCAAACCCCCCCATGGGAAATTTCACCCATTTTTTTTTTCATCTTGTTTGACCCCCTTCCCCGTCCAGAACAAAAATGATGCGATTTTTTTTGGGGAAAATCAGTGATATGGGACCAAAAAATCCACCATTTTGGGTCAAAATTGGTTAAAAATCTGAAATTTTGGGTTGTTTTTTCCCCCAAACAAATTCATGTTTCCCCTGCCCCCGAAAAAGAAGTCTTGGCACCACCCCACCGGAAACAATCTTTAGAGAAAACAAAACAGCCAATTTTCTCTTACTTAGTACTGATAAAACTACAGGCATGTTTTGATCAAATTTGAATGTAGATATTAAATATTACTGTAAACTGTTATTTATGTGGTGTTTTATTTTTACAAATTTCAAAATCATCTTTGAAATGGAAATTAAGACGTTGCAAAAAAAATTATTGACACAAGATTTCAATTTCACCTGTTACAGGTTCTGAAAAAAATAGCAGCCTGCACAATTTAAAACCCAAAAAAGAAAATTGTGAAAAATTCTAGATATTAAAATAATTGCTTAAAACAGTCGGTTTCCATAAATTGGCTTATTTGAAATTTGTGAGGTTGTTGGCATTAAAAAGTAGAATTTTGTTCGTTGCTAAGCACTGTTGTAAGAATTAGATCCTCTGATGACATCCCTCCTATGGGAAAACACACCGCTAATTCACTCAGTGCTGCACCCCCTCCCGCCAAATTTGACATCACCATAGCATATCATTACAACTCTTTTACCAACAAAATTGTAATCTAAATGTACTATTTTCTGTCATTGCTGTGTAAAAAATGCTCTTACAAATTAATTTAAGGCTGAGTGTGTAGAAAAGTAAAAGCAAAAGTTGATTAAAGACCTGGATTGCTGTTACTTCGGAATAAAAATAATCCGCGGGATGAGGTTTAACCTTACATTCAGGATTGAATTAAAGAGTTACAATTAGTATTCTGGTAACACAGTAAATGTTTGTAGATTTGATGGGTGAAGTTTAGACATTATTTTTTAAAGATTTTCCCCCACAATCTTCAAAAATCACAATGAAGTGCAAGTCAAAACATATTTCTTCTTAAAATTATTGTATATAAAAGAAAAATACCAATATGAGAATCTGTATCTGTAGTTGCTGCCGGCCAAATATACAGGGTGCGTCAAAAAAAAACTTGACCCCTGTTGTTTGTCCGCCATTTTGAATTTTCAAGTAACATATCTAACATATGTGATTCATTTGCAAAGCGTAGTTCATTATGTTTAATTTGCTGCAAGATCATTCACATCGGTTAGGTATATGACCCGAGTTACAGTCACGTTTGAATCAAGCAGTCGGTGTTCTGCACTGTCCACGGACTCACATTTGCTTAGTTGGTCGACGTGCATTCAAATGGAATCCGTGGATAGGGTGAAAACCGGGGACTACTTGATTCAAAGACTGTAGCAGGCCTATACTTACCGATTGGAATGATCTTGCAGCAAAATTAAAGATAATGAAATAGGCTTTCAGAGGCGATGATATCACATGTTATATTTATATATTATTTAAAAAATCAAAGGCGGACACAATCGGGTCAAGTTTTCTATCGCCCTGTATCACTAACCATACATCACACCAACTTGCGCGTGGGTGGAATCACTTTGATTTTAAAAAAATTAAATGTTCTTAATGTAAGCCATTTTTATTTTTCTTCAAAAAATCAGATTTTCTCAGTTAGTGAATGTAGTTTAAAATGCTCAAAATCATTAATTAGCAAACTTAGCAGAAACATGCTAGAAATAAGCCCAAATGGCAAAGTTTACAAAGACAGGTCCATTTCGAGTGCTGTTGTAACACTCCTAGATCCTCCAGGGATATGTCTGATGCCTTTTATTGATATGTATTTTGATTTACACCGCAGACATTTCATCTTTCCTCTATATGGTACCCTATGCAATATTAACAAGTCAATTTTCTGCTGGTTTTTCTAGCTGAGTTTCTTATTGACTGCTACGGATATAGGTTAAAAGTGATAAGAGTAGTGTGAGGGTTTTCAATTTACCATTGGTGAAAAAATCATGTGTGCTGGGCTGGTTATGAATGATAGATTTGCATCTAGCATTCCTTACTGAAACAATTGATTACCTGTACGGGTAATGGCTTTCCCATGTACATGGGACTGATCCTTGATGTCCCCCGTCCAAAGGACAACTTGTTTTCATGGTTCATTTGGCCAAGTCCAAATAACCATAGGGAGAGCATGCTAGAACGGGATTAAAAATTAAATTCTTAAACAGCTGTGAAATGTAAGCAAGTTCCTTGGCTGATGCCCGGGTTCAATTCGTTAATTGAACCCAGTAGTATCGCTGCGGTATTGAAGTTATTTTTAGAGGTGAAGCGCTTGCGTCATACCGCGGGTTTGCTACTTTTTCGCGCGCGCCTGTTGCCAACGTTGCGCTCGTTGCGTATATCGTTGCGTTCATCGGGTTTGTTCGATTGTTTTCATGGGTGTGCAGTTCCGTTTTTGTGGTATTTTGACCGTAAAGTATCGCGAAATTGGTTAAAAGATGACCTTAAAATGATAATTTGCTGTTTACGAAATGAGAATAAAGGTTAATTTTGGGAACCGTACTCTCCTTTACGACAATTGAAACCCGGCGAACAGCCATTATTTTTTGCGTGGAATAACTAGGCCTCCGTCCGCGTTCTTCCACTTTAAAATAATGGTATCGCCTTGGTTCACTTCGTCGTAAAGATATTCCGGTTCCAAAATCATACCTTTATCTCTAACTTGGACAGGGGATAGGCACCTCATTTAAGCGCAACAAGCTATGCAAATGTTTTGGGCACATATTTTGCCCAATTATTGCATCATAAAAAGAGGTGCGATTCTTCTCCTGGTTATGGTTAGACATTCATTTCATCTCCGCACCTGGAGGAGGGAGTCTTGGAAGAGGACCCATAGCAATACCAATTTTTGCCAAAAATAGTGGATGCCACAGATATACCAGGATGCCAAAATTTGAGGCCAAAATTTTAACCCAAATTTGCCATTTTCTTCCTTGATATTTGATATTTTAAGGGCAAATTTGGCAAAATTTGGCTTCAGATTGAGGAAATTCTGACTAATTTCAAACATTTTATAGAAAAATTTTTGCTTCTGATTAAAAAAAAATTGCCTAATTTTCCAACAATTTTCAGAAAATTTAAAAAAACAAACCCCAACCATTGCTCTTACCAAAAATGGCATGAAAAAAGGATTTCTTGAGATACCAGAAGGCGGAAATGAAAATGAGACCGATGCTTGTGCACGTCCCACTATCTGGTATTTGTGGCTGCATCATCCCGGGATTTGATACCTCCCCGCAAATGCATAAGCCCACAAAATTTTGCCCGTGTTTGAATACACCTGACTACCCCGATTATGGAAAGCCATATCAGAAAGTCACCGCTTGCCGACTTCAAACTGCGGTAAGATCAAAAAACCACATGCACAATATGAGACGTTTTAATGAACAATGTGTAGTCATTTGATCAACTATTCATCACAACATAAATATCGGTCACTGGGTTTGCAGTAGCACTATACCCAAATGAACTCACGCCATGCGGGAACCGATCAGAAGCCACGGCTGAATCGCAATTGTTCGTTACCAATGAAGATCAAAGACCCAGTATGGACATGTTGAGGAGAGGACGTTTTCAATGGCCAAACAGGCTGAAGATGACTCAGGTGTGAGGACATTACTGACAGTGATCAGAGCTGTAAGGTGTCGAGATGGAATAAACGGTTGTACCAGCCAAAATGGGTTCGAATGAGAAATACACAGGCAATCAACAACAGCAAAAATGCGTATGGTCAATTGGAAATTTTGCTTCTTATTTTGGAATATGGAAATATGTGGAAAAATAAGAGAGGAAAAAGCTCAGCCACCTCGATATTGTTTTTACGCCAAAACACCTTCACGCTTTTTGAGACTAACACACGTTTATTAAAAATTCAGAATTTTAAAACTGCACTGGGATATGGGCACCTGCTTCTTGGAGGCCCCTTGCAATTTGGTTTTTTCTGTTGTGTTAAAAATATGTATGATGGTATATAAATGGGGTATACCTTTTTCATTACTTACCAAACTGTTGGTGATGGAGAATATTACTATGATAAAATCAAGTTACTTGGCCTGAATCAACAAACATTGGGCCTGAACATCTTTTGCAGTGCGGAGGATCCTAGATCCTTAAATCTGCCCCTGACTATTGGTGATTTGGGGACCAGCTAGTGGGGGACTAACCTCTAAGAATAAGACAAGATTGAATGAGCCGATCTTAATTTAATGATTTTTACAGTTTTTAACACATTTGCAGATTGCCGTAGCATAACAGCCAAGGGGGGGGTGGCTTGCGTGGGCAGGAGGAAGGTTTGCCACAACTAGAGACTTTGACCCCGGAGAAAAAGCTTGAAAATATTGCCTAAATAGCCCTATTTTGCCTGCTCACCAGGAATTTTCACCTCCAAACATGAAAATCCACTTATAACCATCTCCAAATTAAATCGTCACCTTGATCCAGTTGACAAAATGCAAGAATTAGACGCGAAAAGCGCTGATTTTATTTCACTTTGCCCCAAATTTTTGCGAAGCAGAGTTGATCAGAGGGGGCAAAGTTTCCAAGTCGTCCCGCCAAGAGGGGGAAAAAAAATTTGTACGTCGTCCTGGTGATTCGCTCCAATTAAGTCGAAGTTGACAAAGCACAAATTAGCATGCGAAAATGGTGATTTTGCTTTAATTGTGCCTTACATTTTGCCCCCCTCAGTTTGGACGCCACTGCCCTCACCCTCCCTTTAAAAATTACTTGTGCTTGTTATTTTTTTCACAAATCGAAAAGGAGTTGGCCATCACCAGTGAAAATGAATTCGTGTTAAAAATTTGTTTTACAGGACTAAATCGTGGGTTTGATTACAGATCATGTACTCTTTACATCTGCTCCACCCGTCATAACATGTATGTGACGGCTTATCCAAGTACTACCCTACCTATCCAAATTGAGCCTGATATATTCAGGCCATCAGTATTGTATCCTACTAATAGTACAAGCTTTGCAATTAAATGTGCGGGTTCCAATCGTCTTTGGGACCCCCTGATTTACCTGGCGTAGTACCGTAGTATCGATTTTGATATCTGATTAAAAGCTTATTTTCTCATTGTCGTCCTTAAATTTGAGCAATCAAATCAATTTCATTCCCACGATATAAACAAAAAAATGCATTTTAAAGGCATATAGAGATCAACCCAAAAGAGTCAAAATATTTGAAAGTTGGCAGGAGTCGTCTAAAAGTGAAAGGATAAGTCTTTAGTACATTCGCCTTAAGTTATTTTTTTCCATATGAAAAAAATGCAACAAAAAAAGAAGAAAGAAAGAAATCAGCATGTTCAAAAATATTATTCCATTCTTTAAGTGCTGTAGAACAGTGTCCGTATGGAGAGAGTAATCACAAC
>JAMKCH010056222.1:0-10338 GCA_023653785.1 Ophioderma brevispina
AATAAGATCTTTTCCTCCACAACTGCTAGTACACAAGATCATTTACTCGCTATCATAATATCCATGAGTTTTTTCATTTCGATGTATTCCACCCATCTCGTAATAAAGCCATATACCTAGTACGCGTGATGTCGTCCATGTCTAGAGTCGTCTCCCGATCGCCCAAACTTACCACACGATGAAGCCACAGTCCAGTCATATGACACTTCCGACCAATCAGCGGGCTGCAAATGCAAACTTTCATCGGCACTCATCAAAGGGGAGTCACTCCTGAATACGCTACACAGGTGGCAGAGAACCTTATAAGTGACATCAGCACTTATTTTAAATACCAGATGATTGCGTGTGAAGAACTTGCGGGAAATCCCGTTACAATAATTGGCCACAGCTTCATCTGGAAGATCACGCCAATGGTCACGGTCAAAGGAATTAGAGGATCGCTGGCTTAAGGGCAATTTAAGTTTCTTAAATTGCGGGTGTAGATTGCGTTGACGACAGAAGGGGGGCAGGGCATTCCAGTTGGACAGTTGATTTAGGAAAGAATGAGTTCTTATAGATCTCTGTTTTGATGCCAAATGTTTATATTTGGTGGGGGTAGAACGGGTGCTCCTTGATGTGTTAACGCCTATTTGGGCAGCTACTTGTAGCTCCCCATTCTTGATCTTAAAGAGATTGGTGAGTCTGGCGGGCTTTCTACGTTTTTAGAGTTTGCCATTCCAGATCTTCTAGCATAGATGTTTACACTGCTATTCTACTGTAGGTCGGGCATACAAACTGGCCACGGCGCGGAACCTTTTCTAGTTTATTATGTTCTGTGTATGAGGGTCCAGACGGACGCAGCGTACTCTAAAGTAGGTCTAACTATAGATTGGTAAGCCATTCTTGAGTTTTGTTCTTTTGGCGCGCATCAGAGTTTCTTTTCACTAGACCCAAGTCAGAGTTGGCTTTCTTCACAGTATTGTCGATGTGTAAATTCCATGGTCAATGGCGCGAAATCTCAATGCCAAGGGATGGGTTGAATCGACTGGTTGAGTTTGTGGTCCACATAGAACAGTAGTCAAAAATCTTTGCCTTGCGTCTTGAAATAGTCATACGAATAACAGTGCACTTGGTTGGGTTGAACTGCATAAGCCATTTTCCCTGCCAGGATTCGAGATGATATAAATCTTCCTGTAGGGTTCTGATCATGCTGATTATGGATAATATGGTCGATCAAATGATCATCTGCAAATAAACGACCCTGAGACATTTTGAGGGAGTATGGCCGAAGCATTGATTAAAGAAGAAATAAGATTGGCCCCATCACCGTACCCTGGGGGCCACCAGAAGCAAACATTCTCGCTGCAGATTGCTCCATCCAACTCCACCTTCTTTTTACGGCTAGTTAAAAAAGCTTTGATCCACTGGGAGATTGGACCCGTATGCCTAGATGAGCTAATGTGGACAAGGGGCGGTGGTATGGAAATCTAACACTATGACGTCTACTTGGTTACCTTTCTAACTGGTATGCCAGGTCGTCTACTGTCTGACAGGAGTTGTGATTCCAGGAACGTTTAGTTAAGATATCAATGGGTTCACAGTGAGTCATTGATGGGTTTAAAAACAACATATTCCATTAATTACAAAATACAGCTGTAGTTATACTGCGATGGTTTGATGGTAATGACCGATCTCCTTTCTTAAAAAGTGGGGTAATGAATGCCATCTTCCAGTCAGTTGGTAAATTGCCAGTATATAATTCTGAGTGAATAAGACTTGAGAGAAATGTGCAAACTGCTTTGCGCATTCTTTCAGTATCCGCCCGGTTGTTGTCTGGTCCGGATGCTTTATTCTGGTTTGAGTTGTTGTAGAAGTTTCAGAATACCATCGCAGGAAAAATCAAGAGGAGGAAGCGTTGGTAGTCTATCACCAGTCATAGTGGGCGATCTCAAGTGACTATTCAGTAAACAAACAGATTTTAAAATAATCGGACAAAACATTGGCCTTCCCTTGTGGATCTGATATAATCTTTCCCTAGATCTCAAATTCTGAGTGAATAAGACTTGGAGAAATGGTGCAAACTGCTTTGCGCATTCTTTCAGTATCCTCACCGGTATGTTGTCTGGTCCTGATGCTTTATTCGGGTTGAGTTGTTGTAGAAGTTTCAGAATACCATCGCAGAAAAACTCAAGAGGAGGAAGCGTTGGTAGTCTATCACCAGTCATAGTGGGCGAATCATCAAGTGACTCTTCAGTAAACACAGATTTAAAATAATCTGACAAAACATTGGCCTTCCCTTGTGGATCTGATATAATCTTGTCCCTAGATCTCAAAGGACTAATGCCGCACCTGTTTCTACGAAGGTCCTTGACATATTTGTAAAATGCTTTCTTATTGTCTTCCTTGTCAGGACTAAAGATGTTAGCAATATGGACATTTTGTGCTTGACGAAGAGCTTTGTTATATCATTTTCTGAATTCACGAAACTTTGTCCACATTCGGTGGTTACCGCACAGCTGTTTGAATGTCTCATTTATTATGACAAAATGAGAATAAAACAAAAATATCAATGGCGACACACTTTTGACAACTAATTTGTAGTAGTATTTATGCCATTAACTACATCCTGTGTAAATTTGATGAAATTTCATTGCGGGCAAATGTGATTTTTCATAAAAATCTAGTTTTACACGTCTTTCTATGGGAAATAAGCATATAGAGGGCGCTATAACATGCAAATTGTGACCTTTGTAGGCCTATATGGCAAAATTCCCGCAATGGATTTTCTGATTTTTGCGGATGTAATAGTTCTTGCATGTCCCTACTTAAATTAGTTGTCAAAATTGTGTCGCCATTGCTTAAAATTGCTCTAAAAATAAAAGAGACAATTGGCATGGGGTCAAACAGCTGTGACCGGACTTCTTGGCCTTGTTGTAGAGCCTCTGTTGTTAACGTCTCATTCTATGTAGAGTTCTGTTGAACCACGGTGTATTGTATCTAGTTGTGCTCATCTTACTGGGTATATATTTATCCATAAGACTAAATAAATAGCACTTGAAGTTAGTCCAGATCTCCTCAACTGACTGCACATCATGACTTTCTAGAAAATGTTTGACATAACTACCGAGGTCTAATTTAAGATCATCTAAGTTTGCTTTAGCATACATGAAGATCTTTCTTGGTGGTTTCTTATGTATTTCTGGTTTTAAAGATGAATCAACTAGTACAGCCTCATGATCGCTGAAACCAGGAATGACTTTTATGTTGTTAATGAGAGAGCTATTTGATGTGAATAACTTAAAGCATGTCAGATGGGTCACCTTACAGAAACACCCTGTAATAATTGTGTCAAAAAAGGGTAAACCTGTTGTTGACTATTGCATTATGTGCAATAATTTGTAGACATATTGATTTTGAAGGAGCAGATTCTGCCTCCTCTCCCAACTAATCAATGCTGTCCAAAACTTTTCCTCAGCTGACTCGATGGATTGAATCTGTTTTAGTACATGAGATTTTGATTGATGCTTACTCAAAACCCTAATACACAATAGAACTACAGTAGGTATGAAGGTCACACATCATGTGCTAGAACACACACACACAAAGGGGATCAAATGAATGATACAATTGTTAACTGAATATATAAAAATCCAGAGAAATTACCAGTTGTTACAGGTTTTTTTTATTGTATATTTGGGTTGTGAGTAAGCATCAATTTGATCTTGTGTACTAAATTTACCTTCTAGGGTTGCTTCGGTGCATGTCATTGACTGCTGTATAAATAGCATTTGTCAAACATCTGGGTGGGTAAAACCTTGAAATTCTCTACTATTCTGTAACTCTAAAATTGTTTGGTGTCTGTGTGTAATTTTTAAATGTACAGGTATTTCCATAACCTAATCCATCTGACACACCTTTTTCTGACCCACTTATGAATTTGGAAACCCTTCACGGAACAAAGCATGTTTTTTTTTCTGTTAAGTTTTCCGAATTCAGAAGTGAGTTGGAAAAAAATGTGTCACATGGGTCGCGTTACGGAAACTCATGGTTTTTCTGTTTATTCTTTAAAGGTGCGTGTTCCGATCGTCTTTGGGACCCCCCTGATTTACCCGGAAGTAGTATCGATTTTGATATCAGATGAAAGGCCGTATTTTTCTCATTGTCGTCCTGAAATTTGAGCCCTCAAATCCATTTCATTCCCAAGATATAAACAAAAAACTGCCGTTTTAGTGGTTAACCACCAATGTTAGCACAGTATCGAATAGGGCTTTGCAACATGCATTATCGCGTCTACCATCAAAACCACAAGTTTGTTTCCCACGGTACTTGATGGGGTGTATGTGCATGTGCCAGGCTTTCATATCAAGTAGAGAACACAATACACATAAATCGGAACAAGCACCTTTAAAAGGGTATGTATTTTCACTCATAAGCCAGATTTGGCAGGTCACTTTAATTACGTGAGTGTGATATAAATAAAGATTCAACTCAACTCAATATTATGACTATGATACCCCACCAGACTTTTAATTACGTGAGTGTGATATTCATAAAGATTCAACTCAGCTCAATGTTATGACTACTCAATATTATGACTATGATACCCCACCAGACTTTTAATTACGTGAGTGTGATATTAATAAAGATTCAACTCAGCTCAATGTTATGACTATGACTACTCAATATTATGACTATGGTACCCCCACCAGACATCCCTCCTGTCATGTCTTTTTTCAGTTGTTGATCACCAATATGTGCCATTTCATGCGGTGACTGCTCCGTTTAGTGTTGAGGCTCTTCTCCTGCGTTGTCTTCTTTCATGGTCAGTTTTAATTAATCGAACTTATTCATGAACCTTTCCATATATTCTTAAGGACTATCAGTGATTTGCTAATCAGAATATCGAAAAAAATCAAAACTCAGATATTTGCGGTCTGTAACAAGTATAGGTATCTCAATACCCGTACAAGTTTAAGACAAAAGCCTCTAATAAGGACAAATCTGCAATTTTTATTCTTGAACGTCCATAACTTTGGACACTTACTATAACACGTAATTGAATGGAGATTCATATATTTAAACACACTGTTTTCTCTTCATTTTCTGTTCTGTCATTATTTTCAGTTCAAAATAACTTGTGAGATTTCTAGTAAGACCTTATTATCCTTCACTTTTAAAGCTGTTTTCCTGCAAATTTGAAATATTTTGACTCTTTCCGATGGATCACTGATAGTGTCTTGAATGAGGTTCTTTTTTCTCCTGTGTGTGTTTTTTCATGTCGGGCCGTTGCATCTCATAGATAAAATTCAGAAATGAACAGTATTTACAACTGATAGTTTTTGCTTCTGTGTGTTTTCATTTCATGAAGTTTCTTAAGACGGTTTCCCGGGACAAGTTTGTCCACAGTGCTTACATTGATGAGGTTTTTCTCCTGTGTGTGTCATTTCATGTTGTTTCTTGGTCATAGATTGCCTCAAAGACGTATTGCAGTATTTACATTGATAGGCCCACCCCCCCCCCCCCCCCTTTTTTTTTTTTTTTTGTTTTTTCACCTGGTGTACAGTTCAAATGTCGTTTTTTTGTTCTGTTAGCATTGAAAACTTACTACAGTGCGGACATTGATAACATTTTTCTCTAATGTGGTGTCCTTTCATGTTGTGTTTTCTTTGTCTTACTGATGAAACTTCTGCTAACAAATGTTTACAAATTGATAGGTCTGCTCCTTGTGTGTCTTTCATTGGTAATGTCGTTGCTGCTTAGTATTGAAACCTTTACCAAGTGCGACACTGATGAGGTCCTTTCCCTGTTGTGTCATTTCATGTTGAATCTTCTGCCTTTTAGTATTGAAATCTTTACTACAGTACCCACACTGATGTGGTTTTTCTCCTGTGTGTATGGTTTCATGATTTGCCTTATGCTTTTCCGTAATGAAACGTTTACCACAGTGCCTACACTGATGAGGTCTTTCACCTGTGTGTGTCATTTCATGTTGCATTTTATACCTTTTAGTAGTGAAATCTTTATCACAGTAGCCACACTGATAAGATTGTTTTTCTCCTGTGTGTATGGTTTCATGATTTGCCTTCTGCTGCTTAGTAATGAAACCTTCACCACAGTGCCTACATTGATGAGGTCTTTCACCTGTGTGTGTCATTTCATGTTGCATTTTATACCTTTTAGTAGTGAAATATTTACCACAGTACCCACACTGATAAGATTGGTTTTCTCTTGTGTGTATGGTTTCATGGGTTGCCTTCCGATACTTAGTAATGAAACCTTTACCGCAGTGCCTGCACTGATGAGGTCTTTCACCTGTGTGCTTCATTTCATGTACAGTCATCTCCCCTTTAGATACAAAACCTTTTCCACAGTGCTTACACTGATGAGGTGTTTCTCCTGTGTGTATTTTTTCATGCATTTCCATGCGACGAGATTGGTTGAAAGATTTATCGCAATATCTACATTGGTGAGGTTTTTCTCTGGTATAGGTCGTCTCCTGTTTTGACTTGTAACTAAATTTGCTGGAGGTTGTCAGTTCATTTGTTTTCTTGTGACTGCATTGATGAAGATTTTCTCCAGTATGTGTCATTTCATATTTCTTCATGTGTATTGAACCTGCAAATGCAGTTTTTAACTGCACAAAATCTTGTTGGTCAAGCTCATTTTGTTTTTTCAGATTTGGTACATAGTAAGATGTTTTTCTTTGTATACTACCATTTCTGTATCTGTCCCATTTTGAACATACTGCTTTTGGTGGTAGATTAGGATTCTTATACCAATATGGCTTGATGTTCTGCTCATGGTGGTAAAGATGAGTCTATAGCGAGGGATGTTGTCAATAAATCTTGGCAAATCTGCAGACTGCGAACGTGCATACGTCCCCACTGGCACTTGGGTATTATCATATCTTGGAATAAACAAACAGAACGATGTAATACCTCTCTCTATCTCTATAAAATATCCATCAGGCATACAAATTAAAGGTCCATGGCCGGTCGCTAATAGCCTTCACATCCCAAGAATCCCAGGAAAGTGGTCAACTATTTTGTATCTGAAGGAAAGTACTATTTTACCATTATCCTTGTAAATTCTATGGACTAGTAGATGTTGGTTTTGAAAACGCTATAAGTGAAAATGTGCCCCATTTGGTCGACATTAATTTTATACAGACTCTATGGGGCTTACAAAATCACGTTTTTAGCTCTCACATCAAATGGATTGAAATATTGGTGCAGAACTTTACAGATGGGGTTTGGATCAATCTTTTTTAAGATAAAATATAAACGGACCATCCCCTTTGATTAAAAATGATGCAATCACAAAATTACTCCAATTCAGTGCTGGAGAAGGGAGATGAAGGATATTAATTGGCAAGAGTATGCACTTAAACTTAACCCGAACTTTGGGCTACTTCTAGCCCAGATTCGCTTCAGCAGTTCCATTATTTTAGCGCAGTGAAGGTGAACCATTGCTGAAAAGCTAGCGAGACACAGCAATTCTGCCAGATCCTGCTACTAGATTTGTAGACATAATGTGTCTCGTCTCGAGGCTGTTTTTCAATGAACGCATTGCAACCAGATATCAGCTGGTCTGCCCGCACAAGTTTGGACAATACTGACCTCCCATCAGCAATGCTGTATCGTAAGTTAGCAGTGCAATGTAAAATCTTAGAAAATACAATATTAGTGTATGCTTTGAATTACTGGCTTTTAAAGATTCCTTCTGCAGTTTGGTGTTCCAGTTGGGTGTTATGTTAAGTTTCCCTAGTTGATTTTCTGAATGTAACCCCATCCTGAGGTCTAGCACCTTTCCTACAGTACCTATGATTGGCTTATTACGTGATATAGCATGATGTAACACCTGAGTAACCAATCAGAAGGGGCCTCTTCTATATTAACTGTTATACACCAAGTGTTTTCTTACTATGTCTTCTATTGGCTAACTACATCAAAATAACAAATAAAACAATAAAATTGGCGATCAACATCGGGGGGGTTAAGGAATGGCCAGCATTGTGCAAAGGTAATGCCTCTCTCAATGTCCTCATCATCTCTCCTTTAACACTCTTGGATCAGTCATGATTTTTTTTTGTGAAAAATTATATCAAAATTTTCTGCACGGAAACTATGAAACAAAAGACACACAAAAACACAAAACCAATGGAAATAAAATTTTAACATGTAGGCCTATATGATGAACATTACGGAAACAGATGTGAACCAGAAAAGAAAATTAAATTATATAAAACGAACATGAAAAAAAGGGGTTAACTATGGATTAAAAACCTTAAACAAATGGTTATGCTATAATACCAGCGACCTACTAAATAAGTTGAACATGGTGTAGCATTGCCAACAGCTCAAACGAAATACATAATGATTGCCCCGTAAAACCTGGTACAGAGGAATAGTCTACACTCCATTTACCTTCCTAGAGTCGGTGACGTCAACACGTTCAGACAGTGTTTGCGTGTTATATTTTTGCACCGTTTTGTACAGGCTAGTGCTGTTTAGCGGCGCTTTGATCATGCGCGGATTGTAATGCATTACACACTGACGTTACTGACTCGAGGAAGAGGAAAGCACTATATAATAAAAATTTACCAGAATAAATAATATTGATGCAACTTAAATGAAACACATGACAGTTGCAGAATACAAATCAATGATCAGTTAATGTGGCGAGTAATCATGATGGTACGATGAGACAAAGTGTCTTGACGACAAGGATAGCTATGAAGAGCCCGTAACAAACTGGAAGACAGGGAAAGGGCATAGGGAGGGCAGGAACAACTCACGCCTCAACATTAAGGCCGAATGGGGAATGTTTGGTGTCGTGTGGCTATATAGTAAGATTCAACAGCAAGGTGTCGAATAGTTTTTATATATTTATATTGCTTTGATTTCGATTTGTGTCGATAGCTGTCCCTGACAGATCAGACAGGAATTGGTCAGGAAGATTAAATGGTTGAGCATACGGCAATTTTGTCACCGTGTGTTGAGCTGTAATTTCTAATTTGAACATGTGTTGCTTATTCTGGTATACAGTTTATTGTTTTTCCAACATTGTTTTTTTAGCATTTGGTACATGTGAATAAAATAGATAACCCCAGTAGATTTTACAATCCATACTTAATACTTTGGGTATTGATATGATTTGCCAGTACGATGCTTGTGAATTTTATTGTGTCTTTGTATAAGTTTCGCGGGCCTATTACACATTTTGCTTTGGCATTGTTTTTAACTCTAACTCTCACTTCAAAACGGGTGTGAAAATGTTCAAGCACGAACTTAAAGGCGACTCAGAGATTTTCCGGAAATATTTTAGTACTAAGATATCATCTCGAACTAAAGATATTACGCTAAAATGCTTACATCCAAAGTTTGAGATGAATCGGATTTTAACGTTTTTCATGCAGTAACATTGTGCACAGTAATAACAGCGCCATAAGATTACCGTTTATAACAAATATTCCCCGGACTGAATTTTATAACAAAGTTGTGTCTTTTCTTCTAAGATGAAGGAGGCTCGATTTGAGCTTACTTACTCAGCTTTAGTTATTTCACACACAATGATTAGTAATGACAAACATTATGTACAGACTGGGGTCCCAAAAAAACATACAATCAAGATTCGATTTTTTTGGCCGACCCTTATGTGTCATCTCAACTGGAAGTTGACTGATTCTTACCTAGAAATGTTCCAGCTTTCATAGATTTTTTAGTTGGTGTAATTTAGGGGTCTGGTTCAGGAGTTCAGGCGATTACTGAGGACGTTTGAAAAACACGTTGGCCAGTTTTGCCTATCCCGATATCAACAGCGTTTCCCATTTAAAATGAACTCAAGCCATTCTCTATTGAAAATTCCAAATAAAAAATAGTATAAAGTACTGCTGCTTGTGATATAACATAATATATAAGTTTATAATGTCATAATTGCCAATAAATACATCTACATTGCTGGAAATTCTTGAATCCAAAGCAGTATTTTGTGCTCACAGCCTTTCACACCAAGTGTTGTCAGGCAGAAGTAGATTCATAAAACCACCCTCGCTGAAGTAACCGAGCCTTTGGACACCTACCATCATTTCCTTTATTGTTATTTGTTCATGTTTGTTTCTTCCTTCACAATGTTTCCTTTCCTGGCATCCTGGAAACAGTAGGGAATGGGTAGGGGAAATTGACCCTCCCCATTAGAGTCGATTCCGAACTTTGTCCCCCACAGAGACTTGTGGCTGCCCGCCCCCTTGCTTTCAGCAGTAAAATCACAAATTGTATGAAATTTCACATGATTACGTCCCCTGGAGTGAGTCCCCAATTTCCCCACAACATAAATTCTGGTGCTTTCACACTGTTTGAA
>JAMKCH010056223.1:0-11010 GCA_023653785.1 Ophioderma brevispina
CTGTCGAGAGTTTCCGACGTTGGCACTGTTAGTTTACATAATTATTGTCAATGGGTCTGCTATCTAATGAATAATTGTTTTGGTGTTATTGTTGCCTTATCACCCATGTGGGTTCAGACTTCAGGAGAAACCAAACATCCATGACGATCACTCACAAAATGACAAAGGTTGACTTCCTGATTTTGGAAAGGTCAAGCACAACAAACAACAACATGATCATGGCAATTGGCAACTACTTTAGATCCAAACATCAATTTAAAGAGATTAGACCAGGCTATATATGAATTGTGTTTTTTAGTCTTGAATGGTTGAAGATACATTGATCACCACAGTGGGTAAATGTGGTGTTGATAGAAATTTATGAATAAGAATTTTGCCTGCAAGGAGTCTAGCAGGCCAAACCATGCAATGCTCTAAAAAGTGCCTTTAGAACCTAAAAAGTTGTAAATGTAATTCAACTTAGAACAAAATGCATGTTAAGCAATTTTACCACCAACCATTAACTAAAATTGGTAAAATTAGTTATTTTATTCACAAAGTCAAATTCACAAGGCATCGGCATGGGGGGGGGGGGGGGGGGGGGGGGGCTGGGATTTATGCCTCTGTGGCAGGGCTGGAAAAATGTCTCCAAATTTCCATGAACACAATCAAAATTGCCCTCAATTCTTATTTCTTTCTCTTTATTTATTAACGTGACAAAAACTTCCCTCAATAGGAAAATTTCGGTGCGGGAGAACGCATGTTCCCAGTTCCCGCCTTTCTTTTTCCAGGCTTGTGTATGTGCCTGGTATCCTGGATACTTAACTATTTTAACAATGATTATTCTTGCCATTAAAAGTGCAACGAGATATTTCAATAACATGTTGTCCCGAAAAAAAAATTTGAACTTCTGATTTTGGTACTGGTATAAAGCTTTAGATAAAAAATATCCCCATCTGTAAGAATTAAGCTGAGAACTGTGTTTCTTTTGTTTACAGAAAATTGTGAATTTCTAATTTCGTATAGGATCAACACAAATTCCAGCCTATGTTTTAGGCAAATCAAGCATTTACAAACCACCTTTTGTTTTCATTTTAAGTTATTTCTGTAAAAAAAAGGTCGGGACAGCTATGGTGCATCTATCTATGGAAAATCACCTACATATCACAGAAATATTGATGACTTGCCAATCCTCTTGTTGCACCTTTAGATAAGCAAAATCAAATTAAAGGCTACTTAGGTAAACCACTAAAATGTGAAATAGAATAGGAACAACACAGTCTTGTGTACATATTGTTTCAGTTTTTGATTATTTTCACAAAATCCACACCGTTTGCCATCTTTTGGACCAGTTATTTTTTTTGGACCTTTTGGATATTAAAGTGCAACGATGTTTGTTCCGATCGTCTTTGGGGCCCCCTGATGACCCTGAAGTATCGATTTTGATATCAGTGAAAAGGCTGTATTTTTTCTCTTGATTCCTGAACTTTGAGCCCCTCAAATCAATTTCCATTCCCAAGATCGAACAAAAAAATGCTGTTTTAGTGTCTGAAACATCAATATTAGCACGTATTGAATAGGGCTTTGCAAAACATGCATTATTGCGTCTATCATCAAACCGCAAGTTTTGTTTCCCATGGTACTTGATGGGGTGTAATGTGCAAGTGCAGCCTCTTCATGAATGTTCAAGTAGAAGTACACAATACACTACACGGAACAAGCACCTTAATTTAATCGGTATAGGAATCGTATAAAATGATAAGTTTGCTGATACCGCAAATACTAAAGGGTCAATCGAATAATCGGCCCGATTTCAAAATCCGATCATATCGTTTATTCTCTAGATCATTTTATTACAAAGTTGTGATTTTATATAAGAACCTCGATTATTTGTATAATCATTATGTGGATACATGCAAAAAAAACATTTTGTTAGAAAATAGGGGTGCCATCCTCTGGAAATCACCTGTAGCAGCCTTTAAGAGCCTGCCCTAATTTAGATCTGTACAAATTAGTTCAACAATGCTACATTATGTGTAAAGCAATCTGTAGTTTTGGGCTAAAATAAAAAAAAATTGGGAAAAATATCCCTCAGAGGTTTACAATTTCATTTTCAAATCAAGAAATGACATTTAAAGCTGATTAAAAATGGCCCTGTGATGGTGACTTGGTGAAATAGTTGTAATAGTACTATCAGAGTCGACTCCAGCATGCGATCGCAAGTTTCCTCAAGTCACTTTTCTGTTTTGGGCCAAGTTGGGAGATAGCCTTTTGTTGCAACATGTTGTTTGTGTCCCCAAGAGCTTTTGGTTAGGAGAGAATAGGAATGTTCTCTGTCCCGGCCTGGCTTCCTCCTCTTACCATGCGGTGGTGTGTAGAAGGCATATAACCAACTAAGCGCTCCCTCTGGCATCCTTAGATTATGACCAAGAAAAGTAAGCTGTTTCAGTCTTACTCGGTTTATCAGAGTCTCCGTACCTGTAGCAGCATTGATTTTGGCATTTGGGACATGGGGACACGATCAATGCCCTTGACGTTCAGCATGATTCTGTAGCAACATGTTGCGAAAGATTTGACCTTACTACTCCTCACTTACTCTCCAAATTTTTTGTCAGCACCCAAGTTTCGCAGCCTACAGAAATACTGTCAACCATGTTGTGTTGAAGAGCGTAACTTTCATTTCAACAATTGGTATACTTTGACTTCTCCATATGCGCCCCAACTTCCAAACTTGCAAGGGCTTTTAATTCTAGTATATATTCCCGAATCTATTGTATTTAGCATCTGTAATTCGTGACAACACAATTCATCTGTAATTCGTGACAACACAATTCAACTATTTGTAAAATCTGTTGGTCTTGTGCTCAAATTTTAATTTTGACAAATAGGGTAGGCTTATGGCAGTTTATCTTTTTGTCACCTGTAGGGGAATTGAATTGGTAACATAGCAATATCGTACCACAACACTGTAACTCGAACTTTAAACACTTGAGTTGGCATAAAAACAACCTTAAAGGTGCTGTGTTCCAATTTTATCTCTAGTGTGTTCCGTTTTCTCTACTTGATATGACAGCCTGGCACCGTGCATATGCCCCATCAAGTACCGTGGGAACAACTTTCGATTTTGATGGTATAAGCAAATTAATGCTGTAGTTCAAGGCCCTATTCAATACTGTGCTGACATTGGATGGTTCACCATTAAAACGGCAGTTTTTTTGTTTATATCGGGGAATAAAATGGATTTGAGGGCTCATATTTTCCAGGATGAGCAATGAGAAAATACGGCCCTTTTCATCTGATTCAAAATCATACTACTTCCGGTTAAATCGGGGGGTCCCAAAGGATGATCGGAACCGCAACCCTTTAAAAGCCGAGTTAGAAACTCGGGGGATCTATTTTTGTGCCCTAGAGTGGAATATAGTGCTTTTATTTTTTTCATGAATTCACTGTTTTTAAAAATGTCGTGGTTGTTTTTTTTTTTTTTGTTTTAACGCAATAGGTCTATAACAGTAAACCCTTTGGGCAAAAATAGTTTGTGTTTTTCATGGTTGGGAAATACTAGCACAATGGTGAAAATAAAAATATATGTAAAGGCTCGGAGAAACTAGAATGACAATACACGGTCTTGAACCTGGTCCTTCACTCAAATACAAACATGGCAAACATCTCCTGCAATAAGTTATTGCAATTTGGCTCAATAATCAGCAATAATTATGATTACGATGTTTTCTCCCGTGTGTGGACGCTTTGACCTATGTGTGTGACCTTGACCACAGATTTTTTCTGTGCTCAGGTCCAGTGGCCCTTTTGAACCAAATTTTGTGGTCATAAAGGCATTTCTAATTCAAATTGACCTCTAAGATGACCTTGACTTTCTGGTCACTCTGAAACCCTAATACCCTGCTAACAAAGGTCAGAACTGGTCCTCCCCTAACTTCATGCCAATATCAGCCCCATATATCAAGACAATAAACGAAACCATAGCCTGACAGACAGACATCTCATTTTTCAAGTAGTATAGAAGACAGACAGATATCGATATAGATGGGAAGAAATCTCACAAAAACCTTTGTCTGATTTTGCTCATACAGATTGAATGCATGAAGGTGCTTGTTCCCGATTTTGTCCTGTCGTTTCTTCACTAGATATGAGAGCCTGCAACTTGTACACACTGACCATCAAGTCCGTGGGAAACAAACTTGCGGTTTTGATGCTAGACGCGATAATGAATAGTGCAAGAACTCCCTATTTACTACTGTGCTCATATTGATGTTTAACCACTAAAAACGGTAGTTTTTATCTGTACTTGAGAAAGAAATGGATCTAAAAGCTGAAACTTCAGGATAACAAGGAGAAAAATACGGCCTTTCACCTGATATCAAATTGATTACTAACTTCCGTAAATCAGGGGGTCCCAAAAGCATCGGAACAAGCCACCTTTAAATTTTCACCAACTTGCTATTAAGTCCAAAAAAAGACAAGCAATTAAACGATTAACAAAAAATCAACTTTTTTTTTATAAACAAAGGGCTAATTTATTAGATTCAGATTTTCAGGGGATGCCCGGTAGGTAATTATAAAAAAACTGGTTTTCAAGAAATGTTGATCACTAACCACTTTTGAGTTTTTTTAGTTTCATTAAAAGAAAACGTAACAGTATGCATAATTCTGAATATGGAAATGGTCAAAATAAGGGTTGCTTAACCATGTGGGGCTAGAACTTGGGAGCAAATTATCAGATACAAAATTGCAATCCATATTCATTTCAAGAACATAGCTATTCACTAGATACTATTTTAAGTACACTTTAGTTGTAGCAGATATTAAAACATTAACAATATAAGTTAAATTTTCCAATACAATCACTCATGCAAAGTATATAGCAAAACAACCATCTCAATGTATTGGGTTTCTACTGTGAGGCTTTATTAGAGTAGTTCAAGTTTTAAAATGTGATTTTGTTTGTACCACATTGTTTCTTTCATGCTAAAATTACCCCTGGGCTTATACCCGAGTGTAGGCTTAGCTCCTGTATTTTCTTTAACAAAATTGGGGTGGGCTTATATACCCGAAGGTGGGCTTATACCCAAGTGGTTCTGGTGTTATTCCCATTCCCCCTCCCAGGACTCCTCCAACCACCAAAAACACCACACAAGGTACTATGGTGGGATATTGTGTATATGAAGTTACAGAAAACTGCAATATTTTGTGGTAGTTTGTGGTAGTGATTAATCATTGACATATAAAGGTGTGGTACATTCCAGTACATCCCGCACCCGACCCGCGCACATGTAAGCCTATAACACCAAGAGTTCTTTCCCTTTTCCCGCCATGGCCCGCAACTTTCTTGGCACCCTGTACATTGTGGCTATGGGCAGCTTTATTTTAATACTTGTGGATATATTTGTGTATATGATGAGTTACTCCAATTTGTTAGTTATGATTTATCTAACTACTAAGCAAACACCACCAATATACCACAATCAAAATTTGTGGTAGTTTGTGGTCTATGAAGTGCAAAGGATGATGAAAGTTGTGGTATATTGTGGATTCTTAGGACGTCCTCACAGATATACAGCCTGCAGTGTTAGGGTTAAATCTAAAGGAAATTCATTTATTGATAATATCAGCGCATCATCAGAATCGTTATTGTTCTCGTAGATCCATCATCAGTGTCATCTTCAGATCATAGTCATCATCATATCATCGTCATATCTTATCATCTTCTCATTATCTTCATTGTTTGCTCAGGTGGCGGAATGATAGCGTGCACTATAGGGAGCTTAAAAACAAATTAAGACTAGGGTGGTTAATCCTTCAAGAGCGGTTGAATCTCAATCATTGCCAGTCGGATGTCCTTGGCAGTGTTATCGGGATGTATAAATGATCAACTTCTGCCTAGACTGAAGCAAGCACTCGAGGCATTTCAATTTGCAAAAAACCCAATTTGGGGATTAAATTTATGACTGCAATTTGTATACATTGTATTCCTTGTATGAAAGGAAATGAGAAAGATTACAAAAAAACACCGCAACAAACTATTAAAGCATTTGTATTGTATTAGCAGTGGTGTAGTGGAGGGTATACGATCTTATGATACACGTATACTTAAAAATTATAGCATTTTTTTAAGTATCGCCGCAGATCCCAAAAAATAGATAAGTAGGCTATACAAGTGCTATACTGAAAATCGTGATTAGGCCTATGTACCGCAGGTAGACGGCTTGTAACTTACCTCGTCATGCCTTGTATTACAGACTTTAGCTTGGTGTTTTGAACTTTGACGTAAAGGATACCGTATTGTTCCTAATAACAGCCCCAGGGGCGGTGCATTTGTAAAAGGGAGGGCGTTTCTACAGTAAAAAGTGGAAAGTCAAAAATCCCGCAAAAACACCTTACACACGCTTATTTTAGCTGATTACCAATAACACAACGAAAGAGTGGGCGGACGCTGTTTTGAACCTCCCGAGGTCAAAGTTCCCACACTTTAATAACGATTACAAATGTGCATAACAGCGATATGATACGGAGTACGTGACAGGCCCGGCCATTCACATCATGCTTTGGGTAAGGCTTAACTTATTTTCTTGAATTTATCCAAAATCATAGGGGACGTTTATTACGAGCAGGGGCGTTATTAGAACAACACGGTATGCCAATAATCTGTTTACCAATACATCCACTGTGTATTAGGCACCATAAAATAGGTATTTATTTCTCATCGGCCACCCACCGGCTGATTTTAGATCCCACATTGATTTTTTAAAAACTTTAACCAATACCATTTTCCCAATGGTTTGGTCCAATATGTCACTCTCAAGCTAAACTTTCAAAGGTAGTGATTCCTTGTTTCAAAACTAATTTTTTAGGGATTAAAAAAAAAATCAATGAGAACCCCCAAACCAGACAGGCAGGCATGATGCAACAGAAATGAATAATTTTAAAGGCACTTTTAATTGTAATGAAACCTGTGAAAAGGCAATGTTTAAAGACACTATCAGTTTTTTTTTTTTAAATTTTTAACAGTTATGCAAAATTTGCAGAAAATAGTTTTAAAATTAACAGTAGTCTGCAAAATTATCGCAAGTTATTTTTTGCCAACCAAAAAATTGAAAGATTAAATACGAAGCAAAACCACGGTGTCAAGATATGAATCCCATTTCAGCTACGTACGCAAAAAAAAAAAGTGTCCATACGGAACAGTAATGACTAAAAATACCCGATTTTGTCCTTATTATTAGGTGCTTTCGGTCTCTTTGCCTTGTAGGGTATGTGAGGAACATATTTATACTGTGTACAGACATCACAAATCTGAATTTTCTGATTTAGCCAAATCACTGATAGTACCTAATGGCGCGAAATGGTGCATCCTAAATAAAGAATAATAAATCAAGACCGAAGACAAGCAAATAAATATTTTAGAATTATATACAAAAGTGGTATGGAGGGAAAAAAGTCTAATACAAGTCTAGATTGATTTTCATTCTTTGCATAGAATGGAGTGATGTTCCAGGAAAATATTTTGTTGCCAATGACACACTATAAATTGTTGGAATAATTTTTACAAAAATAAGCCACTTCTCAAAAAAGTCATCAAATCCCACCCATAACAAGCTAAAAAATATTCTGATCTATTGACTATTTCAAGGGAAACAAACAAGATTTTATGGGAACCACAAATCCTTAGTCCACAATAGGTTAAGAGGGTTTTCCACTAATGTGAACAGCTAGAGCAAATCCTATGAATCACGATATGATTTCTAATTGCATTGATCTCACAGCAAGATTGTTCATGGGTAGGAAACTACTACCTCCTTATTTATGACTGTCAATGTTCACAAATGGGCCATTCTTTGGTAACATTTGTGGACATTTAAATGGCCTTTTCTGACTTTTGAGGCACCACAACTTTTAGACATAGCTAACAGATTATTTTCTTCTATATAGTTGGTACTTTAGTTTTCTTTTTCAAGGATGGTTCAGTTTTAAAAGGTTGTTTTTTTGTTTGGTTTTCTCACCACAGAAAGTAACGTGATAACAGTGGACATCAAATCAGACAGGAAATTTCTATCATCCCATTCATGAATTTGCATGTTCTCTGAGAATTGAAGGATTAAAGGTCAATCCAAGGGGTGCAATGAGAGATTTTGATGCACCCAAATATTATGTCATAATAGTAATTTAATTTAGATTAGACACTCAATAGATTTTCCTACCTAATATTTGGCTACAGAAATGTGATTAAAAGAAGAGAAAAAACTTTAGGTGATTTATGTGATTATATTTCAAACGGCTAAATTTGGATTTCTCCTTAAGAAATTAGAAATTTCACATTTTTTGTACCAACGGAACTTTCTCAGATTAATCCTGTTAGAGGGGGGTATTTGTGAAGAAAGCTTTACATTAGGTCAAAAATCAGTACTTTTCAATTTTTTTGGGAACTCTGATATGTGAAATCTCTAAGTGTACCTTTGAAAAAGAAAACCAAATTCATCTATATATTATAACGACTAAGGCCCATACAGTGCGTAACCAGACCTTTGCCAAAGGGGGGGGGGGGGGGGGGGGGGGGGGGGGGGGGAGAAGGGGTTCTGAGGCATTTTCTGAGAGTCAAATTTGGGGTCCTTTCTCCATTAGGACAATAATAATGTTAATAACATTTAAGCCACTAATTAAACTTGATTTAGGATTACAAAATTTGAAATTGGAAATGTGTGTGACTCTTTAGTCGGTAACGTGGGACATTTTGGGTCTAAATTTATAGGATTTAGAGAAGACAGACGATAGAACTGTGGTGAAAAAGATTACCCAATCACTACAAATATTTGGAACTCCTAAAGCTTATTACAAGTCTCCACAAAAAAGAAGTTATTTTTGTCCGGAAAACTAAAAAGGTTTCAAATTCTGAAGAATGGCCCAAATAAATCAAAAGATTCCATATAGTGAAAATGCAGCTTTTTTGCTTACGAAGTAAGTCTACAAGAGAGTGCTGGGTGATTGATTAAAGATGTTTCATCAAACTTTATTTCCCATACTCCCAATATGAAAACAAAACAGTTATATGAAGGAGTTGAGCAAAAGGTCTTATAGGGCCCCAAAACACTCACCCCCTTGGAATACATTACACGAAAGAAAGAAAAACAGGCAGTAACTAACAGAAACGCACCAGAAAGTTGACACTGTAACACTTGTAACACAATTTCTTGTTAGACTAAAATTCATTAGTCAAATACTGCTTTTTTCCTGTAGTTGTCTGGCGACTCTTTGCATGCATTGTTAGTACGGTCTCTACCAAGAAACAGGGAACCATTTTTGGACATCAAGGTTAGGAATTTAGATATACACCACATGTGCTGATGTGTAGGCCGGATTGGTTTATGTTTTGGCTAGAGGGACCATGACACTTGCGTTTCTTTCATATAGCAAATGCCCTGTAAATTTTACACTAGGATATATAGGGAGTTGCAATAACATGATTTTGTCACACTTGGGAGTATGTACCTCTTAAAATTAGAAGTTTTCTTTTATGACAATAAAAAAGTTATTCTTTTTTTCTTGAATGCCACTTCATTATTTTATGAAACTATTGTGATGTGTTAAATTTGGTGTGTGTGTTGTTGTGTGTGGTTGCCATGTGTGCATGTGCTTGTGTGTGGAAATTGGAAATTAAATGTTAATGGTAAAAAATGTGGTAAATAAAAAAATTAAACATGTTAAAAATGTGGGGTTTATTTTATGACAGCAAAAACAATTAATGTAAAGGTGAGGGGGGGGGGGGGGGGGAGAGTTCTCACATTGGGAGGAAGAGAAAGTATGGTTTATATAACCACTTAATAAGTCCCTCATTTTCAGGGCTCTTTTTCAGTTGCCAGCATAGAGTTATTATATAGAAGGAGGGTGCACCTAGAAAGCTGTATTATTCCAAGGTTCGCATAACACACAATGACATTATTCAAGCCCTCTTTCAAGAGCATCTCAGTGGACAGTTCATTCCACTGGGACAAATGCGTGTTAAGAAGGCTTTAGACCACTGAACAGATGAGATTTCTGGGGAGCCACCCCTTCTCTATGATTAACATCTATGGTTCCAGTGACCCCCATTTATGGACCATTTCCGAGACCCTACTTTCATGTCCAAAGCACATTCTACCAAATTTTCTTCACAAAAAAAGACCCCTCAAAAAGTCAGCTGGGAAGTTGAGGGAGAATCGCCGGCTTATTTCTTAAATTTGCTGGACAACATAGTTTCGGAGACCCCATTGTTTGGGCCTCAAATCAGCCCCCCCCCGGTAGGACAGGTTTATTATAGTCGCTTCGCGTTGATTACGTTTGTCCCCCCCCTGGAGTTTTGGATCCTATAATTCAGTCGGAGCGGAAAATGAAAGAATCAAATGAACGTGCCACAACGGATTATTTTGGAGGACACTCCGTTATATAACCCACTCACCTGCAATAATACAATTTCATTCATGTATGGAAAGGCACAATAGTGTATTTTCAGGCCTGGACATTCCTCACAATAACATGATTAAGGAAGTCCCTGCGCCTCATTGAAGTTTTCACCTCCGCAAAATGGTACGGGGTCACATATCCAGATGAATCGAGTATAAGAAAGCCAGAAAGGCCAAAATTGAAACAAAAAGACCAAAAGTTTGCAGGAGATTCCGGTACTGACAAATTTTGTAAGTACTTCTTGGTTTGGACAGGGCTGCGTGAGGGCTCAGTGAATAACAACTTGGTTGCAGGAGGTGGGAGTTTTCCTTTATTAAATGGTTGTGATTTGGTGGGTGAGTTGAGTTGGGGCTGACAGGAGGGGAAAATTCTATGTAAATTGCAATTAGCTTTATAACATGATCAGGGTTTTTTTTTTAATAACTCTGACCATTCTGACCATAGATATCAGGTCAACAGAGGAGTAGTTTTTGCTTCTACAATTTTTGGAAATTGAAAAATTGGGGAAGATTTGTTCAAATGGAAGAAAATTCATTTTCTTTCAAAGTTTGTTAATAAAAGTTGAGAATAACAGCAGGT
>JAMKCH010056225.1:0-20143 GCA_023653785.1 Ophioderma brevispina
GACCTCTGGAGTTACATATGAGGTTTTTCCCGCCCAGCGACGATATGTTGATTACAAACTAGTCATTTTCCATATCATTTGGGTCCAAAACCCGCATGAAAATCTAATATTCCTACTTTTTTATGCAAAATTTCATTTGTTCATTTTATACTCTGATATGTGTGTCTGTGGAAATGACAAATTTTGTGAACTTGTGAACTTTGACGTCATTGTGACGTCATACTATGTTTTGTTGGAAGCAATAGAAAACGGAGGACCAACGCTATCAACTGGTACCAACATCAACATCATCTATTGCTTAATAATAATGAATTCTCTGGGTGTTTACCACCCCACCCCTTAGTAAACCGTGTTACAGAAATATACTTGGTAAACGATTTGTGAAAGTTTGATTTTCCTTGATGTTAACTTGGATATTCTGCAAACTAAATAATTACTAATACATTATTTAAAAAAAACTCATCTTTCAGGAACAAATTGATATTTTCTTTGGGAAGTTGTTTGTATAAGCGTTAGTGCCCTCTAAATTGTTTAGATTATGTTAGATTTTACTATTGAGCATATTACCCATTTAACTGTTAATTCTTCTCAAGTTTGGTATATATTTTAAGCGTGTACATTACTTTAAAAGCTAGGAACTATATATATAATGAGAACAATATGTAATGTAACGAGAAAAATACGGTTGCTATAAAGTTGTATAGACCAGTTTTATCCTTCCAAAACCTCTTGACTTATGAAACATTCCACTTACATTTTAAATATTTTCTGAGCTCAATTTTTGAACAGTTCTAGCCAATATTATGTGTTGCAACATGCATAATATTTATTATTTTTTATATAACATGCACTACAATGTTTGTGTTCCTTCTAACGTATTTACTCCTGAAATGTATGTTTTTTTTCTGCAAAAATGAGTTAAAAACATAATTGGCGACTAATTAAAGACCCTCCACCGGGGTTAGGGTATGGTGTCAAAGTCGAAGGGTAGGGGGGTGGTTGCCACCCAAGGATATTTTGTGGTGCAATTTTGAAAATATTATGCACAGTATGGCTCTAAAACTCTGTGTTTATGTAAAACTAGCCAATTGAGCTGAAAACCGCATGAAAATCTAATATTTCTGCAATTGGATTTTCGCCTATTTTCGGTGGAAAATGCCAATTTTGCCTACTTGCGGACTTGATGACGTCATTGTGACGGTAATACTAGGTATGTTGGTACTTATTTTGGTATCCACTGAAAAGAGGGCGGACCATAGAGCCTTATATTGGTGTCAAATCGTAAGCATCGGGTGCTTTATCACAAATTCTCGAGGGGGTGGTAACCACCCGCCCCCCCCCCCCTTGGTAAACCGGGTTACCAACAGGCTTGGTAAGACTAGGCTTAAGAATGAGTATTGTTTACTTACACTTAAGTCCAAGGGGTTTTTCACTCCCGTCGTGCCACAAGGGGGTGGTCCCCCCTAAGGAAACCACTTTTCCGAGGGAATTTTTGGCACGAATTTATATTATATGTCGAGTGTTTTTGGAGCCAATCGTCTTAAGGTAAGTTTTGGGGGATTTTCATTTTTTTGCATATTACGATAGTATGTGATATTTTCTATTTAGTGTACACATGAACTAAATTGATTATAAAACACATTTGAATGGGTTACAATTGCTTTAACCCTATCTAATCTATCTATCTATACAAGCATTTATAAGCGCTCTACTAAGAACACAGCGCTTTAACAAAGACAAAACATCTATTAAGAAAGCAACAAGCATCAAAAAACACAACACACTCAAAGATGGATACGGATGTTTTCTCAAATTCGCTGAAACATGACACCGACCCAGCCTCACGAAATCTCCTTAGGCATGCCCTCATTCCACATGCGGCGGAGCACGACAGCAAGGAGGAAATCACCCGCCTTTTTTCTAAGTCTCAGCAAGGGGGGAAAGACGAGGTAATCAGTGATAACTGATTCTGCGTCCCGTGTCAAGAGGATTGTTTCTCTGTAGAGAACAAGATCACCCAAGTAAGAAGGAGCTTGTTCATTGAGACACTTATAAAATATAACAAAAGCTTATCTGAATACGTTCCGTTACAGGGCAACCAATGCATTCCCTTTACAGCCCGTAAGAGGCGTGTGGTCCCGGCCTACATCTAATATTAAGCGTCGCATCTTTGTTTTGGAGGCGCTTCAAACGCTTTAAGGTCACATTCACTTCCCCAACAACCAAGAGTTACCATAATCAAGACGGAAATTACCAACCCCTGCTAACGCATTGTGGCAGCCTCTGGGTGTATAAGCGGCGATCCTCCAAATGTTCCTTGAATGAAAATTGATGGATTAACAAAGGGAACTGACTTGATCAGACTGTTCAGGCAAGCATCAAGAAAATACCCAGATTTATTAAACATTAGAGGATGGATGATGCAACAATTGCCAAGTCTGAGCTCGAGATTAGTGAGCGATGGGTGCAAACCTGATTTTTCTTTCTCACATAGCCAAAGTTTAAGTCTTGTTGTTTCCCCAAACTCCAAAATACACTTAAGACATCTGTGCTCCAAGCACTCGCTCTGAAGGGTCATAGAACACCAACCCCAAATCGCAATAAAATGAAATGTGTTATTGTGGCTGCAAATTGGGGCCAAACATTGTTTTCAAAATACGCGAAAATTGGGCAAAAGACGGAATATTATTTCAATGAGCCTTGCGCTTACTCAACATTTTTTGAAAACTTATTTATGTTATAACTATTCTAAGAAGCCCAAATCACATATATTTAACACAAACCCAGCAGTTTTAGGGAATCCTGTATTTTAACGGGTGTAGCAAAATACACATCATTTCCCCATAGACTTTATTGTTTATTGTTAATGTTACTATTAATTGTTTACTTATATGCATGTGTGAACATATATCAGAAAAAAAATGCTTTGGTTCTTTGATTTTTTTTTAATATTCTCAGATGACTTCCGTTAGTGCCCAAGGGGGGGGGGGTTCCATGGGACCCCAGTAATTAACTGATTAACGGCTTGGCCGATTTTAATTATTTTGGTAGGAAAAGAAGCGCATTTAAAAGTCAGACAATTGCAAAAAAAAATCTGCGCAAAAATCCCACGCGTAAAGCGGCCAGCGCGAAAACAAATTTTGGGGGTCCATAGGAACCCCCCCCCCCCTTGGTCACTTAAGTGTTAATAGTTATTATTTTAAGATATTTGTTCAGAGTCAAATGTAGATAATTCCAAGGATTTTTGTTTTCTTAGGCAATAATAATTATGGTATTACACGTAATTAAGTTCTTACTTTAAGATTGTAGTTTGCCAAGAGAAAACGTTTAGAGTTGATGCAAAGCATATATCTGAAAAAAATAGGGAAATACTGTTGGATGCAACTTGGTTCACGTCATTAGATTACAGATAAGTTGCAGTAGGAACGATCTATATGATTAACCAAATTGTTTTCGTAGTTTCTCCTCCTACGTCATCAATCCAGAAGGGGTCTTCGATTCTAAAGTTAATCAGTTCAATGTATGACTCCAAAATTTTACCCTATTAATCACATTTTTTTGTGGTTTTTATTTCGTATTGTAATTGAGTATTTGATAAGCCTTTAAAAAAGGTGCCCTAAACAAGGACCTAAATAACTTCCTATGATAAAGCACTAGAGGACGGGGGTTATCTGCGTGATGGAGGTAAATATTCAGAGAATGTTTAAAAATCACCGCGAAAATACAGTGTGAAATGAGGAGACAATCGTTAAAAAAATCGGACGTTTCAGAATTTGTAATGTCAAAAGTAATCCAACTGTGATTCACAAGATAAAAAAAATATCCACACGCTATACGTAGTTTACAAAGTGAAAAACATTATGTTACTAGTAATGTCAGTTGACTTGTACTGGAAAAATAGACAGGTTTAGATGACATCCGCTTTTGCGTGTACCTGTACGTGAAACCTGTAAATGGATCATTTTTCGGTTATGGTTTGTGACCTAACAAAGGGGTACATTTGATTTTCAACCCAATTGCTGTTTTTGCCAAAAATAAACAAATCTGTAAGAATGTTGGTATAATGAATAACTATCAGTCCAACCTATAACCAAAATTAATGTTTCCACTTTCGCCAGATTGGTCATTTTGTCATGACTGGCAAATAAAATTCGGTCACGTTTGTTGTGCTCAGGACGAAAAGATTTTTTTTAATTTTAAAAAAATGAAGCTGTAAAATCTGGTGATTATATAAGTACTGGCATTCTTAGAAGTTATGTTCAGAAAGAAAATGGTTACACTGTCATTAAACACGGTGGTAATTAAAGTAACAAAGCAAACTTTACTTGGTAATAACCAAAATTTATATCACTAACATACGGTCACGTGCGTGACATTGGTGGTTACGTCTGTGTGATATCTCCATTAACTATAACACAAAATTGAAAATTGGGTGACCATTGTAATTGGCACGGAAATGAAGTTGTACTAAAAATTGTTGTTTATTTCAATATTCTCAAACATTTCACACACCTTCATCACAGGCTCGCACTGACCCGTGCAAAGGCGCACTGCTAGTATGCAGAGCCTCTGTTGAATAGGTTCTGCATTTTTGGCAAACTGCACCCCAAAACTTTCAAAAAACTTGTGGGAAATCGGGTTGCATAAAAACAGTCTTTATTAACAATAAGTGACCAAGGGGGTTCACTCACGTAGTGCCCAAGTGGGGGTTGTTGTACGAAATTTATACTACATCTGGGAGGATAATAGGAGAAACATCCAAATCAGCAAAAAAGAGTAAATGTGTTATATTGGGATGCAAATGGGGCAAAACATTGTTTCAAAACACGCGGAATATGGGCAAAAAAGAAGCAGAATTCAAACGAGCGTTGCGCTAAATCAAACTTTTGAAAATTATTTTATGTATATCTATTCTAAATACCGGATTACTCTATTTAAAAAAAAATCTGCAGTTTTAGGGAATCCTGTATTTTTACGGGTCAGGTGTTGCAAAATACAGTATTTTAAACACTACTAAGTGCCCAAGCTAAAAAAACAAAATTCCGTTAGTGCCCAGGGGGGGGGGTCCTGGGACCCAACCCAGATAACCACTTTCCCTGGGAGTTTGATGATGACACTAACACAAATATAAAATGGGTGGTTCACGTAGTAAGAACCAATACCCAGAATAAAAATGAACATCCGACCTTTGACCTATGACATATGGCCAATCGAAATTGTCACTCTTCGAAACAGAGTGGGTCGCACATTAATTCCAGCATCAGCAACTCCATATAGGTTTGAACCAAAATAATTCATTATATCTACTCTGAGGGGAATAACCAATAAAATAATCATTGCAAAACCTTATAGCCAACCAAATTTCTACATCTTATTTTCTCAGAAACGATCAAACACTAGCCTTATTTTTCCAATAGACTTAAACAGTTAAGCGCCACGAATGACAAAATTAAAATTGATGCTAGCAGCATATAAAAGGTTATTTGATTTAAGTAATTATAATTATTAATGAATTAACTCCTAAGGTTATATCTAAGCAATAAATCCAAGATTTAATTACTTAATTTTTTAATAGTAAAACTATCGTGATTTTTCATTCCGTTAGGGCAAGGGGGGGGGGGGGGAGTCCTAGGGATCCAACTAATTATTTCGAATGGAAGCCGTGGGCGGATTTAAATTAATTAAAATTTTTTTGTATCACGAGAAGAGTATCCGTAATTCAGGACAATTAGACAAAAAACTCGTGAAAAATTGATGGCGTAACGAGAAATCGCCAAAAAAAAAAATGGTGGGTACTATGGACCCCCCCTTGGGCAACTTAATGTTAACCTAGAGTTGTACAGTAAACGGTTTAGCAACGCCCACAATGGACTTTTTTTTTGTTTTAAGTACATAAAGGATTAATATTTTTAAATGTACGAAGTAATGTTTACTTCTATGTATTATGTGAAAACATATATCAGCAAAAAAATGCTTTGGTTCTTTGATAAAACAAAAAATCTCTCAGATGATTTCCGTAGTGCCCAAGTCACTTAAGCGCCACGGTCACTCAAGTGTTAAGTATAATTGGTGTTTCTTGTTAAAATGATCATAATTCAATTTTTTAAACTAAGAATAAAGTTACGCTTCTACCTTCTTCAATATGACGAGGAATTTGTGTCATTCCAAATACAAATATGGTGAGGGCAGGGTCACGTGTGTGTGACAGTTGAATTCGCACAGTTCAATACCTGTTGATAAAGAAGAACGATCTAAACAAGTTAGTTTCTGTAAGGGACGGTATACACACAAACTGGCTTTTAGCCATAAATATGTAATTACTGAGACAGTGGTTTTCTAGTAATAAAAACTTCCTTGTATTTTGGTCACGTGTGGGAAATACCAACGTGAATGACAATCGTTGTTAAGACTTAATTGACCAAGGTGTTTCACTCCCGTTGGTGCCCAAGGGGGGGGGGGGGTCCATGGGACCCCTAAGGAACCAACTTTCCCGAGGGAATTTTGTACGAACTGTATACCACATGTGAAGGGTCATAAGACAACCCCAAATCAGCAATAAAAATGAAATTGGGTTATTGGGCTGCAGATTAGGTGCAAAAAACATTGTTTTCAAAAGACGCAAAAAAAGGGGCAAAAGAAGGGGGAAAATAAAATGAACCTTGCGCTGAATCAACTTTTTGAAAACTTATTTATGTTGATATTACTGCTAGAGGACCTAAATGAATACAAACAATTAACAAAAAAAACTGATCTAGGAATCATTGTATTTTTAACGGGGGTTGCAAAATACACGTCATTTCTCATGACTTTGTTACAGTAAACGGTTTCCGCAACGTCACAATGAAAATGTCTGTTTCGCAAAATAAAGGTTATTGTTTTTAATGTGCTATTAATTGTTGACTTAATGTATAGGTGAACAATATCAGCAAAAATGTTGGTTTTTCTTTATTTTTTTAATATTGCTCAGCTGACTTCCGTGGCCAAGGGGGGGGGGGGGTGCAAGGGACCCTCACTAATTAGCTAATTAACTCGTTAACGGTATGGCCGATTTTATTTTTGGTATTTGAAAAGAAGTGCATTAAAAGGAAGCAGGCGGATGATAACAGTGGTACTTGCGAACTCCGAAACCATGCGACTCTAGAGCTACTTACCAATTGGCCCTCTAAGTTAAACAAGAAAACGTTAAGTACATGCCAGTTATGCATCATGAATATAGGGAAAATAGGAAGGAATTGCACGTGCAAGTGCTTGAATTTCACGAGTGACACCTTGAAAGTATAGTAAAAGACGTTTCATTCCGGAGACGCATCAAGTGCCACCTTCTCGTTAATACATTTGAATTTAGCCATTGGCATGTACTTGCATGTTTTTGTGTAATCACAAAGGGGAATGTAGGGCAGATTTATCACGAACAGTACGCCAACGTCACCTGTAGTTGTTGTACATTCCTTTGGGTTATTTCACTTTGATAAGCGCAGTAAAATGCCTGTCACAAGAGTTGGGATGTCGCTAAGGCATTCCTTGGACCCATAGTTAGAAATTAATATATATTTACCACATAATCCAGGTACTATAAGCCGTACTTAATTGGCTTAGCGATACCATTTACCTATATGTCTAATACCTCGTATCCGTTTGGACTATGGACGGTTTTTGGTGTGTTCTAACGAGATGTGTGATGTATTCATTCAGGTTCTCAAGTTGTTGAGGACTGAGGCCGCCTTCCAGGCGAGAGATTACTGTTAGAAGCAGTTTGAAATTCGTTCGTGAATTCATAAACAGGCATGAATTTTCAAAAGGGATGTATTTCAAAGAGGTTATGAAGAAAGAGCTACTACCTATGCTAAATGGGTTACCAGTCAAATACGAAATATGTTCCGTCAAGCCATTCATCCGCTACTTATTATGACAAGACGAGTTTTGTAGACATTTTTAACTTCGAATGGTATTCATTTTTATTAAATGAATAATAAAAGGACAAACGAAACACGAACAATGCGAAACACGACATCCCGTGTTGAAGTCATATGTAAAGACATTGGGCCATACACTCTAATGAGTATTCAGAGTTGTTATCGTATCAAACTCCGATATGTGATCACTTTGTGATAGTACGGCATTATTGCTTAAAGCCATAGACCAGTTAACATCCCTACGTCACTTCTTTTGTGCCTCGAATGCCATATCCTGCGAAATCGTTATTTTATGGCATTAGTATTAAAACTCTAACATTATGTAACCTCCTCAGGAGACACCAAAAATTAATATGTTACTGTATGCCTTGCCCAAAAGAAACGTTTTCCTTTCTAAATAATATTAGACAACCTCGTGATATGGACGGCATACGCACCGAACGCTATGGTGTAGAAACTCGAAGGGACCCATCACATGCCGTGGTGGCGCCATTGATTAGCGCATCCGAGATCTAAACGGGAGGTTGTGGGTTCGAGTCCCATTCACAGGCAAGTTCATTTTGCGATTACTAATGCTACGTCCGCACTGTTCACCATTCTCACACACACCACACACATATATAGATACAACATAGGCACAAAAAGTATCTCTGGCATGTTTTTCGATCAGTATGGTACCAAAGTCGACATTTTGAAATTTTTCGAAATTCTACATTTGTTGACTATTCTTGCTCGTTCTTTAACACCTCGCTTGTAAAAAAGCGTGCAAAAATGGCTGGATAGAGTGCCGAAAGCCGCAAACCCCCAAAAAAAAAGTTGCAAGTTTAGGATTTTCAATGGGTCACTGTGTGGTACAAACGAAATAATACCTGTGTATTGATTTTTTACAACAAGAGGTTTTCAATGATTGAGCGAGGAGAAACGAAGAAAGCCTACTTGCAATCTTGATTGTGGTCAGCGTGGTTCGTTGTCCCAGTACAATTGAATGCCAATTAAAATCCAAAAAACTGCACTTTGGTTTGGGGGTTGCGTCGTTCGGGCGTTCTATCAGCCTTTCTGTACGCTTTTTCACAAGCGAGGGTTTTAATGAAAGCCCAAGACATAGGCAACAAAATGTATATTTCAGAAAAACTTTCAAAAATGGTCTGACTTGGCACAATACTGATCGAAAAACATTGCCGAGATACTTTTTGCCAGGTGTATATATATATATAATAGGGCGAAAAATATTACTATTCACTAGTCTATAATGAGCCTTTATTATGCTAATTAATTATATCATGTCTTTGTGAGCTAATGAGATTATCTCTCATTGCATAAATTAACTATTCATTTCTTTGACGATAAAGCGCAAACAAGGATAACGTTAAGACGAAAAAAAAATTCGCCATAACGTCAACACTCTATGTTTAGAATAGAAAATTTCGCCTAGCGTAGGATTATAGTATATATATATTATATATATGAATTCTTATATATATATAATTATATATTATATATATAGAATCATAGGAGCTAAAGGGTAAGGAACATTACACATTTAAAAGTAATTTTTATTAACGGGCCACTTAATAAAAAATTACTTTAAAATGTGGTAATGTGCGTACCCTTTAGCACCATGCTTTCTCTATAACTTACGACATAGCGCCATCCTGATCTAATAGCATATATATATAGATAGATATATATATATAATATATGACCAGGCGCGACAATCGGTAAGTAGTCATTCAAGATTAAAGATAGCACATAGTGTAGAAAAATGGCTTCTTCCTAAACGGCGTCCGTCCGGTAACAATATTCCGATGGTGCTCAATGCATCATTAATTAATATAAATATGTGTTTCAAATTATTCGTAAACTTGCATTTAGTATTATTATGAATACCCCCTAACGTCCTAGTGAAAAAGACTACATACCATAATGATCACTACAAACAAAGAAGGTTTTTTTATGTTTTGGTGGGGTACGCTCTAAAATTACAAGGATTACAATTAATCCCCAAAGAATTTGATTAGGCCACCAATCAATTTTTGATTTAAAATGAAATAATTAATAGATTAAATTCTAATCTATAAGAACTTTTAATTTTTTAAATCTAAACCATTGGTTTGGTCGTTTGTCGTATATCCCTATCTCAACTACATGACTTTTCTTTTGAAGCCTTGGCGATACAATAAAGACCAATTTGAACAAAATCGAAAAACCTAGGTTATGACGCGGCGTTACGTAATCGTTATGACTGCGTGCGAAGGAAAAGCTATTCCATTGAAATACACGGACAGCAGGGAAAGAAATCCAGTTGTTTATGCTAAGGATACAGTTACACCTCATGTTTTAGCTTCTTTATTTGATTTATTGTAGTAAAGAGCATGTGCGCGCATACTTTGACACACATCATGGCCACAAAAATACAACTCCTGCTTGAAAAAATGGAGGAAAAAAAACTGAATTTTGAGATTTTTAATTGTCATGTGTGACCTCACTTGTGACGTCAACAACGGTATGTTTTGTACGTGTTTATATCAATGATTCGGGAGGGTAAGTGCTTTCATTGGATCACACATATGATAGTTCATCAATACGTGTCCCGAGATACTTACCCCCTCCCCCCCCCCCCCCCCCCCCCCCCCCCCCCCCCCCCCCCCACCCCCCCTAAAAAAATACCCCCCCCCCCCCCGCGGTGAGATGGGTCCCAAAAACCGGCTCTTTTAGGGTTAACCACATATTTCAAGTATACGGTTAAGTTTATGCAGCGGTGGTGAAAAGTTTGAAATTCCTCTTAAAATACGCTGTCATGCTGCATTTGTAAAGTAAAATTAATTAAATCATTATTCAGGAAGTGCCGCCATTCTCCCTGCAATAAAAAGACGCTCTAAAACAATCTCATATTCCCAGGCTTCCCACCTGGCATGATTGGACCGATGTGACCGGTAGACAGTAACAACCCGTTATGTGCAGGTTCATGGATTACAGCCTGTATTACTCCTAGACGCTTGGAAATCCTTCCAGGGTATACTTGATACATAATGGTCACCGCGGCAGTATTCACTCCCCTCTCCGGGTGGTTAGATTAGATTTGACCGCTGGGATGTGTCCTTAACGATCAAGTAACCGTGGCTGTCTAATAATATCGGAGCATGGACGTAAAAACAATTGGTTATAGAGTCTCGAATGAAAAATTACTGAATATTCGGCAAACGGTTGGCTCGACAGGTTCTTTTGGAATCATATGTTAATATCATTATATATTTATTTATTATGATTATATATATTATTATTATTATGCTATATATTTCGAGTTGCAATTCGAGATTCGGAGTCACGAATTTTCGTTGCAATTTTCTAGTTCGAAGTTTCACGATGTTCGAGTTTGAGTCACGAGTTTCGATGTGCATTTTCGAGTTTCGAGTCACGATTTCGAAGTTCAATTTCGAGTTCGGTCACGATTTTTGAGCTTCTAATCACGATTTTCGATTTTTTTGAGTTGCAATTTAGATTTCGAGTCACGATTTTTGAGTTTCGAGTCAGATTTTCGAGTTTTGAGTTTCAATTTTTGAGTTTTTTTCTTTTTTCGATTTTCGAGTTTTGAGTAAAGATTTTCGAGTATCGAGTTTGATACTAGAAAATTCATAATTGAAAAATAGGTCAGTGTCATATTTGTATTCAAGTGTGAAAATTAGTGTATGATAGGGGTTGATAGTTGGACGTGAAAGTGGCCCGTGTAACAGGGCGGGTGGCAGGGGGAAGGTCCCCACCCCCCCCCCCCCCCTCCCCGACGACTTTGGCCGGGAAATATGCAAAAAATCTGCTAAATCAGCCAATTGTAGCCCTCTGACCGGGGGAAAATTGGCCTTTTGACCACCCCTGGGAGGGGAAAAATTTCCGAGAATGGGAATTTGCCCCCTCAGCCCGGGCAGGTCCGATACGCACTGGTACGTGAGTAGGGTGTTGAGGATCTAATCTTGTTTCGGGGAGGGGGAAAGGGTGAGTGGGCCGTAGTTGAAAGTCATTGAACTTTTACACTATTGGAACAAAATGGCAGGGAGTTGCCTGGTGGTGTATTCATATATATTCATATTATATATGTATTTCATATATCTATATATATATGGATATATATATATAGATATATATATATTTCAGAATATATCCGTTCGTTATAAAAATGGTGTCAAATTGTAGTCTAATGGTTACCCAGTAACCGAAACAAAAATATACTGACTGCAGCATCTATAATATTTGTTGATAATTGGAACGCAAAATGTGACTGGGGGTTGTGGTTGGTTACAGGGTCTATGGGGAGGTCATAGTCAAATTAATTATTAATAATTAATATAAGTTTCTATTATAACTGTCGGTAAAATGGGTTAGTTTGTTTGAGAGTCTGTGACTCGGAAAATTTCAAAAATCATATTAGTGCGAGTTGGAGGGAAACTCGAAATTTTCAAAAATTTCAAAAATTTTCGAGTCAAATTTGCACAAATTGCACATTTCGAGTAAGTTCTGAGTGTACGACTCGAAGATTAATAAATTATTTTGAGATTGAAACTCGAAATTTAAAAAAAAAAAATGTAAGGATTCATATTGGTTTACGACCACAACTGAAAATGGGCTCTTGTGTAAAGCACGGCTTTTGAAGCATACTCAAAATAGGGAATAATGTTTCCCATGAGCTCAGAATGTTTATTTTCGTTATCAATTTAATTAAATATAATTGAGCCATTTTTTTTGTTTGCGCTCGTGTGTTCAACATTTTACATGCAATGTCAACCGTTTAGCTTTTCATCCTTTATAACACAGTCAAAATGGTTAAAAAACAATGATAAAATGAATGAAGCATTCAGCAAGTATTCAAGGTGCAATCCGGGAATATGAATGTTAGTTGACCAATGCGGTTTATATTCGGGCCAAATAATCATTAAGACCTAAATTGACCAAGGGAAGAGGGTCATTATGAAGATTTATTTTTCGCGTTGGCCGGTTTTAAGGGGAGAGGACCCCCCCCCCCCCCACCCCCCAAGGGCACAAATAACAAATTACGTTAAATATAATTTTACCATTATATATATATATTTAGTTATTATACAGAAAATCACGATTAAAAATACGGAATTTAAATATGAAATAATAGACCTGAACATTTAAAACTCATGTTTGGTATATTTTGGTTTGTTAAACCTGTCTACCGAAGGGAAGGGGGGGGGGGGGTTACCACCACTTAGGTTTTCCCCCGGCTTCCGAAAACCCTCCTTTTAAGTGCCAAAAATTATTTTATGTAATTGTCAATTGAACATTTTCCCGCTCCCTTTTTATCCAAAAACCAACATCCATTCAAGCTATGGGGAAGAACAGGGTGACCCAAAGTGAATGGATGGGGGGTGGCAACTACCCCCATCTTGTCGGGAGAGAAGTACCAACATGCCTAGCACAGCACAGAAACAGGCACTTGATTTTGGAACCGTAAGATTAGCTATGGTCCTCTTTTCCCATGGTTCCAAAAGGAGTAACCAACTGCCAGCATAACCTCACAATGACGTCATAGATTTCGCCAAAATGTTAGGAAATATCCGATTTTCAGCGGTTTGTTTTTGCTCTACTTGATGGGAAATGACTAGTTTTCTATAAACAGTTTGTAACATAACTTTTTGTATGTAAAGTATTTAATTTTTAAAATTAAGAAAATATCAATTGTCCACCCTATTTCAGTATTTTCCTCAACATATGACGTCATAAATGACGTCATAATGTCGATCGTTGGTATTATTTTGTTACCAATGGATAGAAGAAACTATAACCACCCTGTGGATACCAAATTTAGAGGATCGGATGTCAGTAAAGAAACTCTCAGGGGTGGTAACCCAAACCCCCCTCGGGAGTTCTGTTACAAAATATGGATCAGGTAGTCAGGGTTAACCCTCGTCTACCAGCTTTTTTGTAACACGGGTTTACCAGGGGGTGGCTACCACCCCCCCCCCCCCCCGCAGCCCTCAGGAATTCGTTATAAACACCCGATGCTTATGATTTTGATACCAGTGGATAGCTATGGTCTCCGCTTTCCATTGATACAAAAAAATAAGTACCAACATACCTAGTATGGGGTTAACATACTTATAATGAGAAAACATAGCAATATGCCTTCCGTTTAAGTTTTTAAACCTTAAACAACATTTGCCATCACTTGACTAACACTTGGAATTTAAGACTGATAAAAATAAAGTAATTAGTGATCAATAAATGTCTAATAACCCAAACTATACTTTATATTAATTTCTAGATGATACACATAAACTAAACCCCTCGTCTACAACCCCCCCCCCGTTCAGTTTTTTCCCAGGCTTGCTAAAACCCCTTTTGGGTGTAAATTGTCAATTGAAAGGTCAGCTCCTTTTAAATCCAAAAAAAAACATCCACTGGGGTATAGGTAAGATACGGGTGATCCCAAGTGATGGATAGGGGGTGGTAACCATCACCCCCCCCCCTGCGGAGAGAAGTACCAACAGTACCAACAAAAGGGGGACATTCACTGCAACTTGATTTTTGGTCCCATGAGTACCAAAAATGAGTACCAAATGCCTAGCTACGTCACAAGGACATCATATATTGTCTGCAGGTCAGCAAAACTGCCATTTCCATAGACCAACACAGTTTTGAAAATTAAAATTGTTCGCCAAAAAGGGTAGGAAAATCAGATTTTGCACGCGTTTTGACTCGACTTGATGGGAAATGACTAGTTTATATTAAGACAGCACTTTTGGAGCTATATAAGTGTTTGAGTCTCTCAAAATTGCGAAATATCAATTTTCCACCCTATATTCAGTATGTTCGTACTTCCTCAAAATATGGACGTTTCATAATGGGGGATGCTTGGATGTTAGTACTTATTTGTACCAATGGAAAGCCGAAGGAAACGCGAAGCTATCCTTTGGTACCAATTCAGGAATCGGGTGTTTCAGGAACGAAATCACAGCCCGGGTGGGAGTGGTTACCACCCCCCCCCTTCGGGGAGTTTGTTACAAAAAAATGGTACAGGTGCCAAGGAAATATTATCACCGAAATAGGTAATTGTTAGGTATTGATAAGTGTTGTGAACGGCCACAGACGTTATTGGTAACCAATTCTGATATTTCTCCAGGTTATCAAAACGGAAATTGTCAGGACACGGTTTTGCAATGTCAAGGACATTACTCTTACACTTTGTGATATACACATTTTGAATACTATCGATGATCAACCACATATATTACATATATTTGATGTTTATCTTCAATGCGTCCGTTTTGGCCGCCAATCTTGAATTTGAAGACGCTATCACGATGGAAACGCCAGATATGAGTTAGTAATGGTGAAAAACAAATTTCAGTTTACACCCTTTATGGAGCTTGAGTGTGTTTCTTGTTTTTTTTAACGAAGTCTATAATTTGCCCACAACTATATAATATATTATAAACTCAGAAAAATTTGGCACATCGGTTTTGATAGAGTGGATATGTAAATTGGAATCAATATAACTTAGAACATAAAACACGGAAGGCACAGGGGAGAACCAGCTTCCTTACCATTGCGATGATGTATTGTCTCTTTTGGAAGCAAACTTCATTATTGGATACCTGCCAGTAACATTTAGCCATGATAGATCATTTTTCTCTCGTGACCTACACACTATTCACTACACTGAAACTTAGGGACAACTTCAAAACTCAACCGCCGGTCGATCAACGGTTTTTGGTGGTTGAACCACGATCCATTGTTGAGAACAACAGGTTCCAACCGGAAGAACCGCGCAAATCCGGCAGTATTAAAGCAGCCCCTTACATAACAGCATAGCCAATACTCAAATTTCCATCCAAAACAAATTACATTCAAATAAAAGAATGAAGTCAGGCATGGGCAACGCAGTCTGTTATACATGCACTTATTCTACTGTGCTATTATTACAAACAACAATAACCAATCATACATAATAAAACATCACAGAGGGAAAATATTATGTATTTACTAAGTTTGATAAAATCATAATATAGTTTGGGAAATAGTAAAACATAAAATATGAGTTGTTATAAGTAAAATATATGAGTTTGATACGTAACCAAAACACATCCAACAATAGGTGGCCATGCATTTGTGTGTTTTTAGCTCACAATTATTTTAAAACAACTTGTTGCTGTCAATTAGCCATAATTTCAGTGGATTGTCGGTTTTAATGTCATAAAAAGTAAAAGGAATTTTAAAGTGTGTAAATTGTTTGATGAAAGAGTGTATCCTTAAGTACGGTGTTTTTAGTCATTTCCAATACAGCAAGCAAGTTGTCCACTAATTAATTTTCCATAGATTAGCGCCATAAATTACAATATCTGTCGTCAAGTTTTTGCATTTTCATTGAATCATGCAAAAACTTCATATGTCAAGTACGGTGTTTCCTTAGTCATTACCAATACGAAGACGTTGTCCACTAGTTCATTTTCCCTAGATTAGCGCCATAATTAACAATATCGTCGTGATGTTTTTGCATTTTTATTGAACATGCAAAAACTTCAGATGTCAAGGTTGTCGTTATGCTTGGAATCTAAATTTAAGATAGATTCCATTGACTGAATCAAGCCTAACCCATATGTGCGTTAAACAACCTCATCCGCTATATCTATATTCATTAATTGACAACCTTTTACAATAGTTTTTTTTGTGCTTAAAAGGCATTTTAAAAATAAGTTTCAATTGACTCACGTATTTCTTGACTAAGGTATTGTTATCAATGACAGCTGTTGAGTAAAACCTTTAACCCAACACTGACTAAATTTTATTCAGGTGATGAGCTATTTTGTTTTAATATAGTTATTAATTCATTTACTGCGAAAACAAGGGCACAAATCCCTAAAAAAACAGATAAGCAATGTTGGTAAACAGTCCCTCAACAGTATAGGATTTCTAGTTACACAACATTCTCGCAGTTGAAAGTTAAAGAAATATGAATACGTTAACACAAGTAAAATTAACCCAGTCTAACTGAGAAGCCATAAGGGAGTTACCCCAGTGAGTTTCGTTAGTGAACATCGATTCAATAAGTATATCTTGCGTTTCTTCTTTCCATTGGTAACCACAATAAGTCCAAGATCCCCATTATGAACGTAGAATATGATGTGACATGGTAAGGAAAGTACGAAAATACTGAATATAGGTTGGAAAATTGAAATTTAGCAATGGTTGCAACTCACAAACACATTATTATAGCCTAAAAGCTACAATCACAGTAGAGTAAAAAAAAGCGCAGCAAATTGTAATCCTAACCTTTTTGGAAAAAACATGAATTTTCCCCTATTCTACACTGTGTCTGTCTATGGAAATTGGCAGTTTTGCGGATATCGAACTTTATGATCATTTGTGAACGTAATGATAGGCTTGTTGGTACTGTGGACTCATTGTAGTATAACACTTAAGTGACGGTGGGGGGGGGTTTCAGCGCCGATTTTTTTTTTTTTTTTTTTTTTTTTGTAATTGTAGGACTTTTAAATGCGCTTTCGTTTCATAACAAACTAATTTAAAATGAGGATAGTATACAAGAAGGTAAGGCATGGGAATTAGGGGCGGGTGGTACCATGGCAACAAACCAAATCGACAACATATTGGCGCAACTAACGGAAGTCATGTGAGAATATGTTTTTAAAAATAAGAATAAGAAACGAGAACCAAAGCAAGTTCTTTTTTTTTGCTGATATAAGTTCACACATCAATGTAAGTAACAATTATTAGTAACATAAAAATAAGTAACCCGTTATGTGCTGAAACAAAAAATTTCATCATGTACGTGCCAAACCGTTACTGTACAAACTCTAGTGGCAAATGAGTGTGTATTTTAGCAACACCAGTAAGGAAATAGCAGGATTCCCTAAAACTGCTGGTTTGTGTTAAATATAAGTAAATTGGGTATTCTAGAATAGATAAAAAAAGTTTTCAAAAATGTTTGATGTAAACGCAAGGCTCATTTCGAATTTTCCGTCTTTTTGCCCAAATTTCGCGTGTTTTGAAAACAATGGTTGTTGCCCCTATAATTTGCCACCAAAATACACAAAAGAGTAGTTTTTATTGTGATTTGGGGTGTCTATGATCCTTCACATGTGGTAATTAAATGTGGGCACGTCGAAGTAAGACCACAAAGGCATCAGGTAGGAATAATGGGGTATAGGAAGGGGGGGGGGGTTGTTGTGTGGGAAAATCGGAAAACAATAACAAATCACAAAAGAAAAACGGGAGTGTTAACTCTAACAATGTGGTTAACTTAAGTGTTTTAACTGGAACAATAGGGAGGGACACTATATATCTCTATTGATGATCACAGTCAAGTGTCCGTGATATTCCTGTGTTGTGATAGGCATTGTTTGGTTACTTCTTCCTCCCAAAGCCCCCCCCCCCACCCATCACTTGGGGATCACCCTGTGTTCTTACTATACCCCGCTAGATACTGTTTTTGGATGAAAAGTAGCGGAAAATGCAATGAAAATTACATTAACTAATTTGGTACCAAAAAGGGCGTTTAGCAAGCCGGGGGAAAAAAAATTTTTTTAATTTTTTTACCCCCCCCCCCCCCCCTTCGGTAGACGAGGGTTAACCCTCGTCCCAGCCAAGGGGTTTTTGTAGAATTTTAAACAGGAGGGTGTTTACCACCCATGATTTTTTTAGTAATTGAAGCGACACACATCATCTTGTTTGGTATCAGTGTGTAGCTACATATGTCCCTTTCTTCAATCAGTAACAAACATATCAGTTTTAACAACCAACGTCATAGTGACGCATAATGATAGTATTTTACCCAAATTGTAAGCAAATCGCCAAAATCGATGGTTTTTCGACCGTGTTTGCCATTTATGCACAAAATTGGTATTTACTTTGGCAATAATGGGTGCAAAAAGAAAGCATTTCACATTTATACTCTAAATAATAAGGAAAAATACTAGGATTTGCTACAGTAGCATCATACTACATAAAGTACCATTCTGGCATTTAGGAAGGTGGCAACCACCCCCCTACCTTTCGACTTTGGGACGGGGACGTTCTGAACCCCCTGAAGGTGGTCCCTCCATTTTTTCCGCTAAAAACGACCGCCAAAGGATGAACTTACATTACATAAAAGCCTTAGTATCATATTCGTTGCGTTTTGTGCGACAGGAGATCATCCGTTGGTTGGACGAGGTCATAATGCAATGGTTAGTGATTAGATTAATTTCTCGAGTTGAGGGTACCCTTATATTTATGAAATAGAAGAATGTCATATACATTTGACACTGAGAACTGTACTCTATCTATGGCTTCAGTTATTAGTATGGGGGAGAATTATGTCGTTCAAACCTGCACAAGGTTAAAAAAAAAAACGGACAACCATATCCCTTATTAAATCACTTAAAACCCAATTTTACCCACTTTTCAAATTTGGGCAAAATTCTCCATTGCAGTCGATTTCATCGCGGCCATCCAAAACCAAGCCATAAACCAGGCCGAAAGCTTTCAGCCAACACCACAATTCTTAAAGTCTAGCGGACCACTTTCAGGTAAACTACTTAAAAAGGAGCGGTTACGCTCTGGACTTAGTAGTTCATTTTCTGAACTCTGGACTAATAGTTCATTTTGAAGTTGAGATGTACTTACCCTCCTATAGTATACGTTCTGGTCGCGGCCCATTTTCTATCCTTAGAGCAACTCCATAGCGATAGCCCAGTCTTAACCTCAAATGACTTGTGCGAGTAAGTTGTCAGAAATGGGCAGATACGCACTCTCTAAAAAAACATTACCATATGAACCCTTAACACCTGATCTACATAGGTTTGAGGAAACCCGAACCGGTGGCCACATTTTCTTGCGGACTCTACGGGTATTCTCCGGCCCAATAAATAGGTGATTTTCCCGTGTGGCCCAGCTAAAATTTGCTGGCCGTGGCCCGGCTACTTGGAAAGGGTACTGCCGCTGGACCGGCTCAGGTTGGATCGTGCGGTATCGCCACCACTTCGTCGCCCGGGATCCACCCGGAGTTACTAAAAAAAATGTTGGCCACTTTCCGGTTTTACCGCAAAAAACCAAACTTGACAAATAGGGTTTTTGAAGGGAAAAAAAACATCATGTATGAAAGAGTGACGGGCCCTGCCTGGTTTCTGATCGCAGGGACCCAACACTCGTCGGATGTGGTTCAGGTTGTGACGCGGTGGTTAGAAATGAAAGATACGTGCCAATTGGGCGCCAAACTG